>SJYO01034137.1:44628358-44812048 GCA_006410555.1 Capra ibex
ATCTCTTTATATTTATTTTGGATCTTCCATGATGGAGTGTGACCAGTCTTACCGGTAGTAATTTTTCAGATATTCCTCTCCTACACCTCGTTTTCCCTGGGAGGATATGACAACCCTTACATTCAACCACGTAGTCGACACCTTCTGTCACACCTTCAAGAAGTCTTTTGATTTTTATTTAAATGGTATACTAGGTCGTTAGTGTGAGGACCCGTATATGGGTCCATTTTGATCTTAAGTTTTTCTATGTACGTAGGAACACAAGTATCGTCGTGACAAGTGTTATCAGTTCTATGTCTTTGTTGGATTTACAAGTAGTTGTACACTTACTCGTTTCTGCTATACCATGCGTATATGTCACCTTATGATGAGTCGGTAGTCTTCCTCACTTTCCTACGGTACACGTCGTGTTCGTCCGTTGGTCTCTACTAGTATGGTTCACTTCCATTCAATCTTTCTCTTACGTTTATGGTATACTATGGTGAGTGTACACCTTGGATTTTCTACCGTGTTTACTCGGACAGACGTTTTGTCTTTGTTAAGAGTCCGTATCTTTTGTCTAAACACCACCGATTTTGTCCCCCGCCCTTGTCCTCCCTTCCTGACCCCCAAACCCCAATCGTCTACATTTGATAATATATATCCTACCAATTTGTCATTCCAAGACGACATATCGTGTCCCTATAAGTTATACAATATTTAGTTTTACCTTTTTTACATTTTTCCTGACAGATATATACACATTGACTCAGTGAAGATGTCGTCTCTAACCGTGTTGTAACATTTAGTTGATATTGAAGTTATTATTATATATATATATATAAAGTTTTACAATATATATATATTTCCCCGAAGGGAACACCGAGTCGACCATTTCTCAGACGGACGTCACGTCTTCTGGATCCAAGCTACGGACCCAACCCTTCTAGGGGACCTCTTCCCTTTCCGATGGGTGAGATCATAAAACCAGATCTCTTAAGGTACCTGATATGTCAGGTAGCCCAGTGTTTCTCAGCCTGTACTGACTCGCTGAAAGTGAAAGTACACATCTTTCTTCAGTCTATTGGGTTCTTATTTTTCCGTTTAGTAGGTCAAAAAATTTACCTCATTTCCAAATGGCATTCCTTCCGACTCGGGGTTTCCTAACTACGAAAACTCGACACCACAACCTCTTCTGAGAACTCTCAGGAAATCTGGCGTTCCTCTAGTTTGGTCAGTTAGGATTTCCTTTAGTCAGGATTTATAAGTAACCTTCCTGACTACGACTTCGACTTCGAGGTCATGAAACCGGTGGATTACGCTTCTCGATTGAGTAATCTTTTCTGACTACGACCCTTGCTAACTTCTGTCCTCCTCTTCCCCTGCTGTCTCCTACTCTACCAACCTACCGTAGTGACTGAGTTACCTGTACTCAAACTCGTTCGAGGCCCTCTACCACTTCCTGTCCTTTCGGACCCCACGACGTCAGGTACCCTAGCGTTTCTCAGTCTGTACTGACTCGTTGACTTGTTGTCGTTTTCCAAATCTTATTGACAAAGAGGTTTCTTCTATTTGTCTACCAGCTATTAGTGTACTTTTACACGAGTCGTATTAACCAGCAGTCCCTCTACGTTTAGTTTTGATGTCATTCTATCGTGAAATGGACAATCTTACCGATACTAGCTTTTCTGTCATTCACAACCCTTCTTGCACATCTTAGGAGTAAGTACAGACCACTCCTTACATTTACCATGTCGACTAAACCTTGTCGTCCGTCAAAGAGTTTTTTAATTTGTATCTTAATACAAATCTGCATATGGATCCATATATGTCAAGATCCATATCTGGGTTCTTTTCTCTTAAAACTCTTAAAATAGATAGTCCTTTTTAAAAAAATATTCTAAAGTAATAAAATTCTCTTAAAAATCTAAATGTTATATTTTAACTCTCTTTTCATATCTTACAGGGGTGTATAGGGGACGAAGGTGTATACGTTTTGGAGGGGTTAATAGTTGTAGTGAGTTGTCTCATTTTTTTCTTTTTTCAATAAAATTTGGTTCCTACTTAGATATAACTAAGGTTTAGATAATAGTTTCAAGTATCAAGTGGATTTCTAAGTGAGAACTACACCTTGTAAGTTACCCAAAACTGTTTACGTATATCCCTGTGGATAGGTAGGAATATTATACTATGTGTCAACGAAAGTGACGGGATTTTTAGGAGACACGAAATGAATTGAGGTGGGGATTGGGGGTTTATTGACTAGAAAAAATAACAAAGGTATCAAGACGTAAAAAGTCTTACAGTGTATCAACCTTAATGTGTCATGTATCGGAAAAGTCTAACCAAAGAAAGTAAGACATTATATGTAAATTCCAAAGAGAGACAGAAAAGTACCGAACTATCGAGTATAAAAAAAATGGTGACTCATTATGGGGGAGACCATAAGAACTGACCTCTTAGGGTACCTGTCTCCTCGGATCACACGAAATCAGGTATCGTAGTGTTTCTTAACCTGTGTCGACTCGTACGTGTGTGTCACGAGGAAACAGATCTCTATGGTGTCAAATAATTAAGTAAGTGGATAACTTCCTACCCGAAGGGAGTATCGAGTCAACCATTTCTTAGACACACGTTACGTCCGTTGGACACAAACTAAGGAGTCAACTCTTCTAGGGGACCTCGTCCTTTACCGTTGGTAAGAAGAACAGACTTCTTAGGGTACCTGTCTCCTCGGACCGTCTGATGTCACGTACCCCAGCGTTCTTGACCTGTGTTGAATCGTTGATTTGGTGTAACTTTTTATCGAACTAACGAAGGTTCGAAACTGTCAATACTTATTTCGAAGACATTTGTAGGTACACGTCCAAAAATATACCTGTATTTAAAAGTCGAGGAAACCTATTTATGACTCTTTATGTCTATGACCTAACATACCGTTCTCTAGTAGTGTAAGAGAGGGTTTCACCGATAAAGTAAAACGTAAGGGTGATCGTTACCTACTCTCAATAACAACGGGGTATACGAGTGGTTGTCGCAAACCATAACAGTCACAAGCTCTAAAACCGATGGGATTATCAGTATATCCATCCATAGAGCAAAACTAAATGTAGAGGGGACTACTATGTAGCACACGTGGTAGAAAAGTATACGAATGAACGGTGGACGTATAGAAACCGTTCTACAGAGATTTCCAGAAACCGGGTGAAAATTGGTTCACCAAACAAAAGAATAACAACTGAAAAGAAAAATTTAAAATGAAATAAAATGAACTGTTATGACATGACCAAAACGGTATGAATAACAACTGAAATTTTCAACAAAAATACAAAACCTATTATCAGGAAATAGTCTATACGGAAGACGTTTATAAAAGAGAACTATGATAAAAAGTGTCCCGTCTTCAAAATTTAAAAATAGTCAACGTCGAATAGTTATCTAAGAAAAGTATGTACTACATGAACCACAATATAAAATTTTTCGTAACAGCATAGGGTCCATAAGGTTCAAAAGAGGACACAATAAAAGAATCCTTAAAATATGAAAATAAAATTTAAATATAAGGACTAGATAAAACTCAATTAAAGACATATCCTACATTCGAAACACAGATCCAAACAAAAAACACACACCAACAGATCAACAAGGTCCTGGCAAGTAATTCTCTGAAATAAACAAGGTGTCATAACAGAAACAAAGAAACAGTTTCTAGTTGACTAACATAGACACCCCTAGATAAAGACTTCAAAGAGAAGACAAGGCAACCAGGTAACCAAATAAGAAGACGGTCATGGTGAGAACTAACGATATCGAAATATCATTCAGACAAAAAGGGGTCGAAATAACTCCATATTAACTGTTTATTTTGACGGTTGCACTACTAAACGATGAGATATATGTGACACTTTCCTAGAGTAGTAACTCAATACTTCTATAGGTAATAGAGTGTATAAATGGGAAAAACCCCCCCCGTCCCCGTATCTTGTAGATTCAAGATGAGAGAGTCGTTAGAAATCAAAATGTTACGTCATAGTTGATATCAGTGTTACAAAATGCAATGTAAGAGTCTGGAATAAGTAGAAGACAGATTTTCAAACATGGTAGAATGGTTGGACAGGAATAAAAGGGATGGGGAGTCAAGGGATCTTTGATGAACAAATGACAAAGATGTTCGAAAAAAAAAATTAACCTCTTTTTAACGAAATTGTCACAACACAACCAAAGACGACACGGTATTGTACAGTCAGTATTAAAATGCACATATGTACGGAAGGGAGAACTCGGAGGGAGGGGAGCGAGTAGGGTGGGGGATCCGACGGTCTCGCGGTCCGACCCGAGGGACGCAACACGTCGTTGAAGGGACACCGGCAGACACAGTGTGCACTATCACAAGTATACAGTCACGATGAAAGAGTCAAGGAGGGTGAGAGAGGAAGGGAGTGACACAAGTGTTCAGAAAAGAGATGTAGACACAGGGGTAAGGACGGGATGTCTATCCAAGTAGTCATGGCATCTAAGATACATAACCGTAATGATATGTTATAAACAAAAAGAGAAAGACTGAGATATATTTTGTCCGAGATCCAAATAGGTGGAGTGATCTTGACTGAGTTTGGGTAAGGAAAAGTACCGGCTCATTATAAGGTAGTATTTACATGGTGTTGAAGAAATAGGTAAGTAGACAGTGACCTGTAGATCCAACAAAGGTACAGGACCGATAACATTTATAACGACGTCACTCGAAACCCCACGTACACAGAAAATCTTAACATCAAAAGAACCCCTTATAAGGGTCACCACCTTAACGACCCACTATACCATCTAAATACGGATCAAAAATTTCCTTGGAGGTATAACAAGAGGTAGTACCGACCCAGTCAAATGTAAGTAACATTAAACTAAACGTGAAGAGATCATTACTCGTCACAACTCGTAGAAAGACAAAAATGTTCAAACTGAAGAAGAAAAAAAAAAAAAAATCCTAAGGTACATATGCACTCTGGTACATCATAAGTAGAAAGAGACAGGTCGAATAATCGTATTACAGACGGTCAAAGTAAGTATAACAGTGTCTACTGTTCTAAAGGAAGGAAAAAATTCCGACTTCATAAGGTGTCATCATATACGATGTTCATACATAGAGATATATATAGTATGACAGAAATAGACGGATAGACAGTTGTCCACGAATCCAATAAAGGAATGGAACCGATGACACCTTACCCTCATGTTATCATTTATTCAGAATTTTACTCATAGGAGTCGGCAGGTTGCCAATAAAGGAAGATGCAGTACAACCAATAAGCTCCTCAAAATAGTGAGGTATATTTGATTTTTTTTAATAAGTTTAGTAAACGAAAAATTTTTTTTATAAATAAATAAACCGACTTGACCCAGAATCAACATCGTACTCCTAGAAAATCAGTATCGTATACTTGAATAAACGTCGTGCACCCTAGAGCAAGGAACTGGTCCTCACCCTGGGTCCGGGTGACGTAACTCTCACGTCTCAGAATCGGTACCCTGATGGTACTTTCAGGTATATTTAAAATAAAATAAAAAAAATTAAAATTTTAGTGAAGTAACTATGGGTATTTTATAGAACGACCCTATAACTGTACCCAACTAACTTATATACCTAGTTCAACCCTTCTTGGTCGTA
Organism: Capra ibex; assembly: GCA_006410555.1. Lineage (NCBI taxonomy): Eukaryota > Metazoa > Chordata > Mammalia > Artiodactyla > Bovidae > Capra > Capra ibex. Next base: position 44,634,000 of record SJYO01034137.1, read on the forward strand.
GAACTGTCATAGCACACAAGGAGAGACACTTGTACCCAATAGGGAAGTAAATAAATGAAGAAATTAAAAGAAATAGATTTAAAACATCAAAAGGTGTATCTCTAGAATATGCACAAAAAATTCTAAATATAATTATGGATTTATAAAATAAAACCCTGCTTGACTACATTTACCTTAAAAAATAAAATTTAAGGAAAACTAGTAACAAACACATATCCTTTCTTTAAGTCAAAACGTATAATTGAACTTACAAGGTTTACACGTAATATTAGTTAATAATGAAGTTCCCAAAATTAAAAAAACAGTTGAAAAAATCTAAAAGATGTATTAGTACAGTAGGAGAAATTAAAGAAAAGAGGGTCAGACCTATGGAAAATAAAAAAAGAGAACGAATAACATAATCGATCCTGAGGGACTCACTACAACTTTTCTTCACCAATCTCCCTTATAGGACGAAGAATGGACTAGAATCACTTTTTCGAAATTCAAAGAGTGAAAAATTTCATATTACAATCGAAATGTAAAAAGTATCTATTAGAAACACTTCAACTCTTTTGAGAAAAGAAAAAGAACAAATCACTCCCAAAGATAGTAATTACTCACAACCTAAAACAGTTTACGACAGAGACGTAGATAATTGTACTAACACACTATAAAAAATTTTTTGGACAACTACACTATCTAATGTCATTAACTAAAAACTTCTTTTTTAAAAGTCAGTTCGACTATCTCGATCAACTATCTCAATTAACTGTTATGTTACCCCGTAGAAAGAACTCAACCTTTTCGACACGTCTATAGTGTGACTATTCAGTATTAGGAACGAATAAGGTTCAACCGACAGTGAACACTTCTACTGACAGCACGGCCATCTTGGGTTAAACCCCAACGTATTCTCCCTGGGTCTTTTGTCTGGACTCTGAAATCTTCTACACTCCAGATTATCTCCAGTTCTTTTGACTCCAAGTCAGGTCCAGTCAAACGAGTCAGCACAGGCTGAGAAACGTCGGGGTACCTGACGTCGTGCGGTCCGAAGGGACAGGAAGTGGTAGAGGACGACGACTCAGTGAAGTCAACACAGACTGAGACACACTGGGGTATCTACCGTCCGGTGGTCCGAGGGGGTAGGGACCCTAGGAGGTCCGTTCTTATGACCTCACCTAACGGTAAAGGTAGGGGTTACGTACTTTCACTTTTCACTTTCACTTCAGTGAGTCAGCACAGGCTGAGGATCACTGAGGTACCTGACGTCGGATGGTCCGAGGAGGTAGGTACCCTAAAAGGTCCGTTCTCATGACCTCACCCAACGGTGACGGAAGAGGAGTGGTAAAGGACCTCGAACGAGTTTGAGTACAGGTAACTCAGTCACTACGGTAGGTTGGTAGAATAGGAGACAGTAGGGGAAGAGGAGGACGAAAGTTAGAAAGGGTCGGAGTCCCAGAAAAAGTCACTCAGTCAAGAAGCATAGTCCACCGGTTTCATAACCTCGAAGTCGAAGTCGTAGTCAGGAAGGTTACTTATAAGTCCTGACTAAAGGAAATCCTACCTGAGCAAACTAGAGGAACGTCAAGTTCCCTAAGAGTTCTCAGAAGAGGTTGTGGTGTGGAGTTTTCGTAGTTAAGAAGTTGTAAGTCGAAAGAAATACCAGGTTGAGAGTGTAGGTATGTCCTGACGACCTTTTTGGTATCGATACTGATATACCTGGAAACAGTCGTTTCATTATAGAGACGAGAAATTATATGACAGATCCAAACAGTATCGAAAAGAAGGTTCCTCGTTCACAGAAAATTATAGTACCGACGTCAGTGGTAGACGTCACTAAACCCTCAGATTCTTTTATTTCAGAGAGTGACAAAGGTAACAAAGGGGTAGATAAACGGCACTTCACTATACTGGTCTACAGTACTAGAAGTAAAAAACTTACAACTCTAAATTCGGTCGGAGAAGTGAGAGAAGAAAGTGAAAGTAAGTGGTTGTCCGAAAAATCAAAGAGAAGTGAAAGGGTTTAATAAAAATCTCGACTTACTTCTGAACTATAGGGGGGACGTAAAGGTGAGAATGGGTGACCAGGAAGTCAGTCGACCATTTTTAATCGGGAACTCTCGTATATATAACCCCGTCCTTAAGGTGTCTGAACCTGTGAGAGTAGTGTCCTCCACCATGAACTCGTCGGTTAGAGGTTACCGGGCTCCGACAAAAAAAACAAAAACTGTAACTAAAGAACAAAGACCATGGAGAGACCCCTATATAGTGTCTCTCTAAATTACTTGTAATAAAAACCAGAGGTAAATAAACTACGTACTGGATCACTGAACGTAAGACCAACAACAAAAAAAAAAAAAAAAAACGAAAGACTAATAATACATGACGTATGGATTTAGTTATTTCTCTTCTTACTTCTTTAACGAGACAAATTGTAAAGTCCTGACTACCTCATTACAATAGATATTTATAAATATAAAAGGACTCTTCTACGGAAAAAGAAAACTGTAAATCCGACCAAGTGTCTCTATCGGTGGTGATCCCGTCCCCCGTCTCTTACTTCTCTCAAAAAGTGTCAGTTGAAATATGTACGGAAAGTTCCCACATGTACCCTTTTGAGTTTTCCTAAAAAGTAATATTAAAAAAAAAGACTCCGTAACTTTATAAATCGGTTGGGGAAGAGTGAGTTCTATCATTGTTAGTCCCCTTCGAACCTAATATTAATACGAGGGGGTTTTGTTTTATGTATCTATTCAAACTGATTGTTAAAGGGTACACAGGGGGTCGAAAGAAGGGTAGTCGAAGGGTAGGGAAAGACCAAGACCAGGGAGACCGAAGGGATTACACAGGAAAGAGGGTCGGGAACGAAGTCAGGAAGGACCTAACAGTAAGACAACACGGACCAGGTCGTCGGTGGTATTTGCCATCTCTGGGAGTCTCGTCGGGGCTCGGGTTGGGGTCATCCACGAATGGACGGAAAGTACTCCTTCTATCTTCGGACTCTTCCTCGAACTTCGTTTCAGTACGAAGAAACGAACCTTCCGGGAACTCGTACGAAAGACGTAAAACTTTTAGAACTTTCGTCCGTCCACTCGCGTCCCTTTCGGATCGAGAAAATGAACCAAACTCAAGGACGTCGAGTCACACCTCTTCCACCAATACGAAAAACTAGTCTCGATTCAGAAAGCACTGATCTTTCACCTTCCAACTAATAATGTTTACATACATCAAATCTCTCATGTATTTTAGAAAAACTTTGTACCTCGGTACCTCAAAATTTTAGTCTTGGTTTCAGATGTTCGTTATTTACGACCTCTCCCACACCTCTTTTCCCTTGGGAGAATGTGACAACCACCCTTACGTTTGATCATGTCGGTGATACCTCTTGTCACACCTCTAAGGAATTTTTTGACCTTTATCTTGACGGAATACTGGGTCGTTAGGGTGACGACCCGTATGTGTGGTTCCTTTGGTCTCGACTTTCTCTGTGCACATGGGGTCACAAGTAGCGTCGTGACAAATATTATCGGTCCTGTACCTTCGTTGGATCTACAGGTAGTCGTCTACTTACCTATTCTTTCGACACCATGTATATGTGTTACCTCATAATGAGTCGGTAACTTTTCTTATGTAAACTTAGTCAAGATTACTCCACCTACTTTGACCTCGGATAATATGTCTCACTTCATTCGGTCTTTCTTTTTGTGGTTATGTCATATCATTACGTATATATACCTTAAATTTTTCTACCATTGCTATTGGGACATACACTCAGTCGTTCTCTCTGTCTACATATCTTGTCACAAAACCTGAGACGCCCCCTCCCTCTCCCTACTAAACCCTCTTACCGTAACTGTGTACATATTATAGTATATCCTTTACTTAGTTTAGTGGTCAGGTCCAAACTTCGTCCTATGTCCTACGAACTCCGACCACGTGACCCTACTGGGTCTCCCTACCATACCCCTCCCTCAACCCTACCCTCAAGTCCTACCCCTTGTGCACATGTGGGTACCGTCTAAGTACAACTACATACCGTTTTGGTTATGTTATAACATTTCATTAATCGGAGGTTAATTTTATTTATTTAAATTTAAATTTTTTTTATTTTAGTCTTGGTTAGGCCTCTTTCAACTCTAGGTGACTGTATTATCTCGTCTGACCTCGTCCTGAGAATACAGACCCGGGGAATTCTGACAGAAACTACTTCCCGGGTCTCAATTTCCGACGTCAGGGAACTCCTGAACTACTATTCGTTACTCTGAGTTACACTTAAAAGTTCTTCGGAACAAGTCACTTAAGTGACACACAGTCCTATGGAAGACATTGTGTTTATTGGTAGATAGTAAGAAAAATTCACACTCTCAAACTGTCATCATAAAATTATCAGTATAAAAATATATACTTTACAACCATTACTATGTTGGACAGTCAACGTCGACGTAACCCTCGGTACCACTACATTCGGGTACTCCTATTGTTACCTACGCGGTAACCCGGTGGTCATTGCGTGTCATCAGTGTATTCATGACTACTCTTCAACAAAAGAGGGGAGGAGTGTCGAAAACTCTGTTGGGGTCGTCGATAAAAATCCGGAAATTAGTAATACACACACAATCAACGAGTCAACATAGGTGGAGAAACGTTGGGGTACCTCACATCAGGTGGGTCGAGGAGACAGGTACCCCTAAGAGATCCGTTCTTCTGACCTCACCCAACGGTAAAGGAAGAAGTCCCCTAGAAGGGTTGGGTCTCTGGGTTGAGTCCGGAGGACGTAATTGTCCACCTAAGAAATAGAGACTCGATGGTCCCTTCGGGTCTAGTAAGTTTCTCCTGTGTCACAGGACGACTCCTGAACACGGTGAGACACCCCGTCACGACACACCCACCAGTCAAGAACGGACGGATACGATATCCGGTAAGGGTAAGATTGACTTGGTGGGGGTCAATTTAAAGCGGACGGTTCCTGGGTCTGATTGGAATCTCGAGAAGTCCTCGGAGTCCCTGAGGGTTGGTGACTCTCGGGAGTGAAGTAGGATGTTAGTGAATTTGTGACTCTCCTGAAAGGACTAGTCTCACTGTCGTCAAGAATTAGCTCTGAGTAGTGGGACGTAACGAACAACCCTGAGAGAAACAGGTACCTCTTCGCAGACCTGATCATTTACCGTGAGTTACTCAGATACACCCACTTATTCACCTACTTACGAAGAAATTCCTAGCTCGTAAAACATGTGGTAAGTCAACGTCATCAACCGAAGGACGGTATCACTCTTCGTCTAGGTCCCGACTTTGAACCAACAGAGAGAAAACTTTAATCAAGATACATTCTAAATTCCTGATCTCATGGGTACTACGGTGGGACGGAACAGTTTTTTAAAAGATGTAGACTTTGGATAGACTCAGTATTTTAATAGGGTGACTGATGGAAAATCTATTCCCCCTCTTTCTTAGTAAGTTTGTTCCACATCATTCAATTAAGAATAACTCCTCGGTAATGGGAAGGATGGGACAGGTGGTCGGTTTATTGATAGTTAATAAACAGAGACACAGAGAAAATCCTCCACCTTATTGAATCTTAAGGTGTAAAAAACAAAAATAGCTCTGTCGTATAATCCATAATTATTATTACCATCGTCGATTATGACACCAATCTGAAAAGGTTGTTGTTCTAGAAATAATGAAATTCACTCAAAACACACTTGACTCTGAGTCACACGCAAAATTGAGACCTTAGTGTTCAAGTGTGTCCGGGCTTTACCACCATGACGGTAGTTTTGGGTAGACAAGATTGAGGTTCTGGTTTAAACAAAAGAGGTATTGTACCAAAGAGAGTTATAATCAGTTCTGTCACCTCCCCTATACGAACTTAAACCGACTTTCTACCAATAAAATTTAGACTTCCTTGACCGGATTAAAAAATTGTCTTGATATTTAAGAAAGACTACGAACAAGGAAACACTATTTTTCCTTTAGTATACCTCCTTAACGTAGGCTGACAAATAGTTTATCAAGACTTTCAGACGGGTCACGACACCTATTGTTCATTAATGCCCGGGAGGTCCTCGAGTAGTAACACACACTTCTCATCCGAGTCTTTGTCACTAAGTCACAAGTCAGAAATACTTTATAGATGAATAGAGGGTCCCAGACACGACCCCGGACCTCCGTACCACCAGTGATTCAGGACCCTCCACTCATGTCAGACTCTCTTCTCATCCTCCCCCACTGTTCGACTGAGAACTTACTTCTCAGCTTAAAGGAGACCCCAATTTCCCATCGAAGAGGATTGTGGTAGACCTCCCGATAAAAAGAAAGAGTAGATGAGTTTAGGAGAGGGAGTAGATGAGTCTAAGGCAGGAAACGAGTTCCGATTCAAGTGTAGAGTGGGAGTCGGATTGTCCTAAGAGTCGACCGAGAAGGGTCTCAGGGCAGAAGTAGGACACCTGTGAAGACCAGGTGAACAGTAAGCAGAGGGAAAAAGATCTTAAGGGACCAATGGAGTGTCTCCTCAGGAGAGAGACCAACACCCAGTATACACGGGGGACTCGTAAATTCGGGTGATTTATGTCCAGGTCGACACAAAGTAGAGTAAAAAGGGACTTCGTGAGTCGTGTCACAGAATATGTAATATTCACTAACCATTGATCAATGACTAACTGGTCAATTAGTCGGAGGATACTACGAAAGTGGGATCGGAACCGTAGACTGAAAATGACACAGATACTCAATGAACACGGAAACTGTCAATCAAGATGTTGAATTCCATCAACACAACTTGTACCGTCTCTCTAAGGCCGTCTTAAAATACTTTTATTGAGTTAACTCCCTACCTGATAAATTACATTAACGGACTGTATTTTTCCTGACCCCTCGAAAGACAGAGAAACATGTTACCTACCCTACTAGAATCTTCCTTCTCTCGGTAAGGGAAAGTAGTTCTAATCTCATTAACTTTCACAACAAAACAACATCAACTTAAATAAATTTAAATACTTTTTCACATATTGATTTCCTCTTTTTTTATAGTGTGAGTCTTTTATGTTAAAATAGTAAGATTATTTTGTGTATCAAAGAGGGTATAAAAGGAGATTCTTAAGGTTCAAGATGAACAGAAGTTAGTATGACAGGAAAGGTGTAATGTCGGATCTACACAACCCACCATAATATCGTTCCGGAACCTCTATCCCCATAGGTCCAATCTCGGGGATGGGGAGGACAGTGGGGTAGGGGACGGTAGTGAACGATGAGAACACTGAAATGTGTCTTATATACGTATAGGTACACGGAGACGTCTGCCGTCCTCGACGTAGGTACGGAAGGAAACAACTAGAACAAATCAATGATTCAACACAGGCTGAGAAAACGTCGGGGTACCTGACATCGGTCGGTCGGAGGAGACAGGTACCCTAAAAGATTTGTTCTTATGACCTTACCCAAAGGTAGAGGAAGAGATCTCTTAGAAGGGCTGGGTCCCTAGTTTGGACGTAGAGGACGTGACCGTCCGCTCAAGAAATGGTGACTCTGTGGTCCTTTCGGAGACGGATGGACATGTACAAGTATTTCTTTTGTACGTAAATGATGTACAATCAGTCAAACACAGTTTTAACATGATTAAAGGAAATAAATCCTTTTACCATGATCAACTTTAGACTTAACTTGGTATTAAGACAGACTCACACATTCAAACGACTTAGACGACATTGTTTCTTCGGCGTTGAGTCACCGAATTCGTCGTCTTTAACTGCGAAGTGATAAGGCCTTTGACCTTCACGCTCTAGTTCTACAGGAACACTCCCGATCTCTCCTTCCCAGAACAGGTCCGGAGAAAGGTGCCGAACATCTACGGGCAGAGGGACGCAGATAAGTGTAATCGAAGGGAGACAGGTACAGAGACACAAGTCTAAAAGGGAGAAATATTCGTATAGACAATAAAACCTAATCCCGGACGAGATTGTTGGAGTAAAATTGGACTTAATATAGATATTTATGGGGTAGAGGTTTATTTCCGTATAAGACTCTAAGAATCCTAGTCTCGAAATTGTATACTCAAAATCCTTGCCTCTCTCCACCCGTGTGTTAAGTTGGGTATTTATATACAATCCATAATAACACAACCTCCTGTCCTACTCATAGGCAAAATATTCGGTTATGACTATCTACTGTCTTAAACATAGTATTAAGGACAACTACTCCGTGAGAGTGAAAGTTTCGGTCTTTTGTGAAGTCAGGACGGTAAAGAAATCTCTTGGAATCGGAACCAAAGGGAGAGAGAACTGACCAAAGAGATAAAAGAAGACAACAAATAGGAGGAAATCGAATTCAAAACATATACAAGAATCTTAACAAAAGGTTTATCAGATCCAATACCTCTTGATATTGTGATAGAATTTTAGTATTAAATTTTATGATATGATACGAATGGATACGACAGTTCTCAAGTAGTAAAGTACAGTATTGGGGCCCCTGTACAAGGAAAGAAAGAGTACGAGAATTACTTCAGTATAAATACATGTGTCTGAATTTTAATCTAAATCAAAACAGTAAACCTTTATATTACATTTACATTTAGAATAGGTAGTGAGTGACTACATTAACCGTTCTGAAAACTAAACCGGAATAAAATAATTCATATCCTTTTACCACGAGGTAGTATCACGAAGTCAAAACAATTATAGAAAGAACATTAAGACTAAGACAGATGACCTACCAAAATCTTTAAACCCGAATGTCTTTCGTCTTGTAACTATAACTGGTACGTATAGGTACGACAAAAGAAATCATTTCAGAATTGATAAAGAAAACAGACAATAAAGGTGACAAGTGTTATATAAAAATTTACATACAATTCGTAGGTAGAAAGGAGGTGGAGAAAAGACATTTTGATCAAATAACGGATACGGTCGACAAAAAGGGGGTAAGTACGGAGAACAGATGAAACAGGAAACTATCTCAGGAAACGTGTGACTCGGGAACGATCGTCTTAGTAAGACACGCTACCTGACGTGGTATTTTTAGATTTAACTAAAGACCGAAAAGGACAACAATTACGTATAAGTGAATCGATTAGGTATTTAGTTTAGTGGTTATAGACATGTAAGTCTAAAGTAAAAAGGAAGAATGGAATTATAGAAGACCCAACGAAAAATTTTTGTAACTACTAAGGAAATTTCTTTTTGGATCGGATTCTTTTAGACTTTATTTTTTGTTCTCAAAAATTTATCTTTTTAGAAAAGTGTCGGACTAAACATTATCGTTTTTGTCCATGTGTTTTTACTTCTATCTCGTTTCATTTAGTCCTACGGAACGTAACGTCACAATGTGTAGATAAATTTGTCACAAGGATTTTTGAACCGTTATGACACCTTTTACTACTAACACATTAACTTTACCCCCCTCGCAACCTTACGTCTTAAGGTTGGATGTATTTTAATACGTATTTGTTTCTTTCCTCCACACAGTTTTACAATCGTCACGAGTAGAAACCCATTCCGTCCCGCCTGTCTTTCAGATCTAAGTTGGAGGGGAACGTGGAGACACTCGGACAACGAATCCTCTGTATCGGAGAATTCGGACTAAAAGGTCCCATTTATTCCTGAGAGAGTAACTGATTCAGTTCACGAATCAAGTCACATACTGTACATTATGATGTTGGTCATTTTTAGGTCAACAATCCTTTTTTGTTTTATGTGTCGAGTACGTAACGTGGTGAGAAGATTGTGTGCGTGACGTAAATAAAAAGGGACAAAGAAAGACAAGATTTTCGTGTGTCAACCTCCGTCTCGGGAGTCGTCACCGGAGACAGTTCGGTGCATTGGTGACACAGGACCAACAGAAGGGACCCAGTTCGGATTTAAGGAATCGAACCCCAGTGTCGTTTCTAAGTTACTGATACTTTTCCCGAACCTTGGTCACGGTCTGTGTATTAACGAAGATACAAGGAACGATAAGAGAAACTAAATTCTTTAAATTTTTTATTTACTTCCGTTCCCTAAGTCTTCTTACCCTTTCAATCTCGTGTCTAAATACATAAAACATCTCTCGACTCGACTTACTGTAGATTCCGACTCTAAACCCTATGGTGTCTGATATAATTCACATTGACTTTGTAACGTTAAAAATCAATATTTTGTTCCCACTAGAACCTTACTTATTGGTATCTTTTACCTCTAGGAAACCTTTTAGATCAGAGTACTCATTTACGACTCTAACCGTGAGACTATTATACGACTACCTGAAACTGAGAGGTCTTTACATGTAAAATCAGTGTAGGGAACCAAACAAAGGTAAGAGGTGTATGCACGGTCTAAAATTTCAGACCCGAGATTGTGTTCACGTGACGACTAAATACCAATTACCTAATTGTATTTCTTTATCTTTATTATACAAAAATTATGAGGAAAAAGAAGTCTTAGGTAGGAACGGTTTTGGTACGTGATAATGGAAAAACTTACTACCTACTACGACCCCCAAACACCGGTCCTTAAGCGACCAGACTCCAGTAGCCACTTTTGGGACAGTCACTTTCTTTGACCTCGTCCTTCACCCTCTAAAAGGAGGCAAAGAATTCACTTGGTTCGTACTACCAGACACAACAGTGAAGTGTGGACTTCCCGTGTGAACCGTCGATGGCAGTCAGTCCACATACGATAAAATCGCAATTTAAGGCGTGTTCGACCTCTTTCTACTGGACTCCCCCTTGAACACACGTCAAGGGAAGTATGTAACAAGGTCCAAGTCAGTCTTTGTGTGACTTATATATAAAAAAGGTATAGTAACATCTTTTTTGGGGAGAGGAAAAAAGGAGGGTTCACTTTCGATCAGATAGACATGGGTACGGTCACCACACATGGAAATCACTGTTTCGAACACAAATAGTTGTAGTCGTCATCGGAGTTCTTAGGGAAAGAATCCTAAAATGTCCGAATAGTGATCCCAGTCTTCTTTCTTATCCTACACAAATAAGGGTCAATCGGTTTATTTATCATTTATTAAGTATCAAGAGGACCAGAACTGGAAGTGAAAACAAAAAGAAGATAAAAAAAAAAGAATCTGGGCTGGAAAGTAAAGAGACAGGATAAAGACATTTGTCGAAGTCTAGTAAACATACTCAATCCTATATTTTCTTAAGTTTTAGTCTCAATTTACACCTCGGAATATCCCTGAAGGGACCACCAGACCACCGATTCTGAGACTCGAGAGTTACGTCCCCCGGACCCAAACTAGGGACCAGCCCCTCGATCTAAGGTGTACGGTGTTGATTGTTCAAGAGCACGACGTTGATTTCGAGGACACACGACGTTGACTCTGGGACACGTCGGTCTATTTATGTCTCTTCATAAAACAAATTTACAGCTCGAAAGAAGGAATGAACAGAGCCACTCGTATCCACCTGATCACCTTAAGGACCTCTTGGTCGTGACGGAAGAATCGTTAGACTACCCTCTGTCGTCATATACGGTGTGTGTCCGGTCCTTAAGTGATGGGAGGGTCTAGGAGACAGAGGTAGACACTTTCCGTTTCGTTGTGGTTTGAACAAAAGGAAATATTGGACAACTCGTGTAGTTCACTTTTCTGTGGACACTTTCACGGTAACTGAAGAGGTACGGTTTACCTGTGTTCCGCATCGTAGAGTGCCAACTAGGTCACGCCTGAGGGGGGGTTCTCCCGATGTCTACTCTTAAGACTCTCGGATCCTCTCCTCTCCCAAAGACGGTTGACCTTTCTGATATCAAAGATCAAAGACCTTTCTGATCAAAGATTTTTGTTTCGAAAAATAAAAAATTTTTTCTAAATAAAGAAACCGACACAGGCCAGAATCAACATAGTGCGCTCTAGAAAGTGACGTCACGTGCCTAAGAGATCATCACCACACGTCCGAAGTCATCATCAACACCGCGTATCACGGAACATGCCCGAATCAACGGGGAGACGTACACCGTAGAATCAAGGGGTCGGTCCCTAGCTTGGGTACAGGGGACTTAACGTTCTGCTTAAGAATTCGTGACCTGGTGGTTCCTTCAGGGGAGTTTCGGTTCGAACTACGACCACTTATTGGTCCTTCTTACCTCTTCGCACCACCACGTACAAATCTGTCTACACACGGCGTTCCGCTTTTCTTAGCTCAATACGTCCCTAACTTTTATGTAAACAAGGCAATTTTACTTCCCAAGAATGTTACACTCATCCCCCACGTCTACCCACTTACTCCCCGGGTCTGGAAACTCGATTCGTCCAACTCGGACTAATGAGTATATCAAGTTTTACAACATACATAATTTTTACCGGAGATTCGTTTAATGTTGAGACACTTGTACATCCACAGACAAAAGGAAGGAAAATCGTCGAGAAGGACACGAAGAGACGAGTAACTGGAAAAAGTTGTCACAGCCCAAGACCTAACTAAACGTGGTTGGATAGGGAGGGAGGAGTCTTAAAGGACCATTAATCCGTAGTAGAAATTATTACTCGTCGAGAGTAGAGTAAATGAACTCTCCAAGACTTTACATCGAAAAATTATGTCACTATTTACATCCACAGACGAAAATGTCGTTTGAAATCGACCTGTGTTTAGTAATACTGGTTGATACATGAATCACTACCTCAAAGTCCACGGTCACGGTCCTCGGTAGACCCTTAACCTCCCATTCAACCTCCCTAGGAGCCTCCTAAGACTGGTATGGTGCATGTATTGGTCGAGACAAGTGACACCATTTCCCCTCGAAACGAAACACGAAACGATGGTTACACTGGAACTCTTTTAGACAACCAGAGTTCTAATATCAAAGAAGTAGATTTGTACCTTTTATTAGAGTTTCTAAAAAAGAGTAGGAAGACTTAAAAGGTAACATCCGTAAGAAACCAAGAGAACCACTTTAATTTTTACGACTGAACATAGAGGTTGTCACGTAATTTATTTGTCCATAACTCGGAAGGAAAGACCGTTCATGGACTCTTCCCTAGGGGTCCCTAGAAGGTCAACAAGGGTTGACTACACCTAAAACAAGAAAGAAACAAAGAGTAAAAGATCTTGCCTCTTGAAGTAGAACACTCGGTACCTCCAACTCAAAGACACCAGTCACATTTGTAAACACCTACTCATCCTTATAAACCCAGACGACCTACAAACGGGAGACAAGTAGGAACTCAGTACGACAGTCACACTTATTAAGGATTACTGATTAAATCTTTTTTTTGTAGACAGAAAGGTACCACATGGATAATTAAGGTGTTTGTAAATAGTTTGTATGAACACCCATGACACGATACTGGAATTCTCAGTATCCACCGGTATTACTATATCTGTGAACACATACGGACCGTCCGAGTGATATACCCCAGACTTACAAGTTCCGTTCGGGATTCCATGGATTGTCGGGTCCTCTTGTCCACTTTATGTTCTGGGACCGAAAACGAAACCTCCGTGGAGACCCATCGACGCTGATGGGTCTACCCAAGAATGAACAGTCTACTCGAAAGGAGGAAGGAGGAAACGTCCTCCTCCTCCTCCATTCCCCACCTCTCTTCCCCTTCGACAAAGGTCCCGTAAAGAAACTCTCGTCTTAGCAAGTGTCCTCTATATTTGTGTCTACTCACTATCGAAAACATATCTGGGTGTAAAATACGACTGTAAGAGCCAATACACTACGTACGACAATGATTTGTCTTAACATAAAACGGACGACTCTCTCCTCGTCTGGGTGTCTCACCCACTCCACGTCGTTAGTATTAACCCATGTCGTCAGGAGGTCACCCAGTTTTACCTCAGTCACCGACCTCCTTCTCCGACCCTAACCACCAATCGAGTATGAGAAAAAGTATAGGTCCTGAGGTAACTCCGCACCACCGGACCGGAACACCAGGACGGTCGACTGACGGTGGGGAGATGACAGATCGTCCCACGTCTCGGTTACCGTGGAGTATATCCAGTGAGACCCGTCTACTGTAACTGCTCGGGATCCTGTACCCGGATGACACTACGGTTGGGACGAGGTCTCCCACTCTAAGAAAAGGGAAACCCGAGAACTATACTCCCTTAAGTTGGTTGTGGGTTCTCGTTGTCAGGTCCATGATCGTCAATAGACTACGTGTTTTTACAAGTCGTAGTGTCGAGTAGGGTCCTATCAAGACGTAAAGTTTTTTAGTACAACATACTAAACTTATTTCTACTTGTTCAAATGATCTGTCATTCAAGATTGATCCGTCCTTAGTATAGACAGAAACGAAGGGATTGCGGACATTTTCATAATAGTCAAGTCAAGTCAAGTCAGCGAGTCAGCACAGGCTGAGAAACGGTGGGGTACTTAGCCTCGTACGTCCGGAGGGACAGGTAGTGATTGAGGACCTCAAGTGAGTCTGGGTACAGGTAACTCAGTCACTACGGTAGGTCGGTAGAGTAGGAGCCAGCAAGGGAAGAGGAGGACGGGGGTTAGGGAGGGTCGTAGTCTCAGAAAAGGTTACTCAGTCGAGAAGTGTACTCCACCGGTTTCATGACCTCAAAGTCGAAATCGTAGTAAGGAAGGTTTCTTTAGGGTCCCGACTAGAAGTCTTACCTGACCAACCTAGAGGAACGTCAGGTTCCCTGAGAGTTCTCAGAAGAGGTTGTGGCGTCAAGTTTTCGTAGTTAAGAAGCCACGAGTCGGAAGAAGTGTCAGGTTGGGAGTGTAGGTATGTACTGGTGTCCTTTTTGGTATCGGAACTGATCTGCCAACCACGTTTACATCAACACCAAAGCCTAGCACTGAAAATTTAGTAGTATTGATCCGAGTCTATGTAGAAATAATTAGTTTTATCATTCAACAGAGACGACGGGATTTAGGACAAAACTTGAGTTTATTCTCTTAACGAGCTTGGTAATGTCAGTTGTTTAAAAACGGTTACTCTTTATTCAAACAAATAAGGATATCGTATTTTTAAGTAAAAAGTCCTAAGTAACTTGAGAACCTTTCGTAAAAGACAGAGGACGACCACCACTTTCGTAAAAGGGATGTTTTTCAACAGTTCTACGAACGTCTTCACCCGTTCTTCAGTCCACTTATACCGTTTACTCCGTTTTGAAACATCGGGTCAAGAAAGTCGGAAACTTCGCAACCAACACACCACACGTCAACCCGTAACAGGACCTCTTCGTAACCCGGGAAAAAAAACTGGTCACGAACGACGTCCGTAACGTCGAAGACCATGTAGAGTAGCTAAACGACTCGCACGAAGAGTCTACACTCTCAAAGTGGCCCTAAGTCTTTCGACATTACCTAGGCTAACCGTCGTCTATTGGTTTGTCACTGGCACTGGAAAAAAAAAAAAAAACCACGTTCAAACCGTTCACGAAACCGCAAAGAAGAACCAGGTCGGTGACTCGCGCAGTAGTGACGAACAACGCATTTTAGGTGAAAAGAAACGTGTAGCGTTAGGTCATCTCTTTACCGTGTAACAATAACACATCTTATTCTCTCCTACTGTGAAGTTTTCCCACTAAAAAAACTAAACGTCAGCCGAGCACTCCGTGGGTGAATAGTTCGAAGAAGTAGAGAGAGTAAACGAAGTTTACGGCTTACTGGACATCTTACCAGCTGCAACTCAAGAAGTTGTCGAAGGGTACATCATCACTCTCCTAGTAGAAGCTACTACCGAGAGTCAACCAGTAATAGTTGAAGGTTACCGACGGTGACGTGAGAAGTGGAGGTCGTGAGAGGAGAGGAAACGTTTTGAAGAACTTGGTGGTAGTGACGGGACACACAAGTAATCGTCAAGGACCGGGTTAACCCAACAACATTCAACAGAGGTGACGAGATTTAGGATAAAACTTGAGTTTATTCTCTTAACGAACTTAAATGAAAGACGGATTATAGAAAAAGGATCAGATTCTATTTATATTATATGTGTCGTCGATTATTCAGTAATCGTTTTTTCGTATTTCACTCTTTATGTGTAATTTTACTACATATTGTATTGGTGTAAATAAATACTCACATAAAGTCATAGTTTGTCGTTTCCAGTGGTTACATTTTGGCACTAATGAAAACGTGGTTGTAGTATTATAGATCACATACTATCTACGTTTGATCTGTTAATTCGCTGCAAACGTCGAATCCGGTACCGACTTGTATCACACGACGAAGGTCACAAAAGGGTTGATGGTACTGATTATTTATTATTGTTGTTTGGAACTGGGTCATGAAAGACACACGGAACCTGTACATACTCGAAGAAATCAAGAGATCGGTAGAATCTCCATTGAAATAATAACAGAGGATCAAGTCTCTCTTCTGACTCCGTCCACCGCGAATTTACTGGTCGAGTCCCACCGTTGACCATTCCGTCCCCATCCCCCGTCACCCTCGTGAAGTACCGGAAGTGAATGGTCCCGTCTCTAGGTTCTGGGCCCACTAACGAGCAGAACTGGTTATCACCCACACGAAAGTCTCTCCTCCTCCAGACCGACTCAGTCCGAACAAACAGGGTCCCACATGACCTCGATCGGAGTTCGGTCGTGGCGACGGTAGTGCGACCCGACAAATGTCGAGAGACCCTGACTTTTCACAAATGAAATTTTCCTCTCTTGCAGACGCGAAGGGGTGACCAAGGTAACCGAGTAGAAGGTGTTACCTACCGTGTCTTCCCAAAGACAGAACCAGGTCCGTTGGAAGTGTGTGTGTCAGTCCCGGTCTTACCAGTCTTACTCTTCTCTAATACGTTTCCTCTCTTTACTGACAAAATACGGAAATATGGGACAGAAAGAAAAAAAAAAACCGAAGTGGTACTTCGAACGTCCTAGAATCAAGATGGTCCCGGGTGCCGTAACTTTCGTGGTTCAGGAGGATTGGTGACCTGACGGTCCTTAAGGATATGGACACAAAATCGTTTTTTATTTACTTGAGTTCCAGGTTAAAATATCGTCTGTAAGGTGGAGCCCGTCTTCTTCCTGCGTCTATCCTTGTATTTTATCTCCACTGAGTCTGCGATCGTCCTGACTTTCTTTATCGCGTGTACAAGTCAAGAGACAGAAGCACTTCGGTTTACTCTTCGTCGTCGGACCAGCACAGAGGATCTGAGGGTAGGACCTCCCGGTCCTTAATCGTCCTCCCGATTCTTATGTCTCTTCACCTGTCCTCCCAGTCTACAGTCTCAGTCACGACGTGACTGGACTTTTGTAGTGTCACCTCTCCCTTTCAGTGCAAAATAGTGCACACTAGTCTCGACGGATTAAAAGAAACCCGAACTCACCTAGATCTCTCAGAAGAGTCCCCACAACTTATGTATGGGTAGAAAACGAGCGTAGAGATCCGACGAAATATGAAATTCGGATGAAAGAAAAACAACATTCAGTCCTGTGAAATAAGGTTGTCGACAGGTAAGACGTGTAGACAGTACAACTCTCATCCCGATCCTTGTAGAGTGACGACACGAGGACCACCTTACCACTAATTTAGAGATCCGTGAAACCGAAGTTTTGAAGTGACTCCCAAAAGACACACACCCTAGGAGAACGCACAATCATCATTCATACAGAAATATGTCTTAAAGCAGTAAACATTTCGTAAAATATATGTATTAAATGTAATTTTTTTTATAAGGGTACATCCTTTAACAGACAGAACAAAGTACGAAAGTACCAACCCTTGTGACTCAGTATTATTTTCCCTCTCGGTTCTGATCATCTTCTTTAACCTCGGGAAATCAAAAGTTGGTGACACGTGTCGAGAAAGTCCCACTGATTAACCTAAAAAAACATAAAAACACATTACACAGGGGTACATCACTTTGACTACCAAAAACGTCACTAACAAAACTCTCCCATCTTTTCAACTTGTACCTAGTTCATTACTTAGACCACAGGGAATAAGACAACTTGTAGACAGGACTTGATTCCTGCCACCGGAGGTAGTACTCTATAGTCCTATTCCTCTACCCCTCCTCAATCGACTCGTAGTGTACAGACGACCAAGGAAAGTACCCTCAACCAGTGAAGGACGAGAGACCTTTCCACTCTCTCTTCCAGGTTCCATAGCTGCCCGACCTTAACTGGGACCTGGTGTACGAGGGTAGGTCGTGGGAAACGAACTTGGTTCCGAATGGATTAGGATGAGAGAGGAGAGTGTGTGTACGTGCGACGTCACACACACCAGTCCGTGGACAGAGGTCCTTCCCGTGAATCGATAGGGCCCTGACGGGGAACCCGACATTATTCCCCCGTCGGTCTCGATATATCTATGAGACATTTCAAACGTCGTTCTCACACTACTTAACGAAGACCTATTTTTCGGAAGTTTCGTATTTACTCTCGATGGCGGACAGGGAGGTGCGGAAGGTCGTCCGTAGATATGAGACACACGGTCGGGAAGAGGAGTAGACAGAGCATTTCGACGACGAGACCGGAAAGGGCGAGGAGAATAGAGGAGAATGGAGGTGACGATCTCTGGAGGTTCGACAGGTCAAGTCGACAGGATCGAGTCACGGGGCGAAGGACCTGACACTGATCGTAAATTGGGCCCACTAGCGAGGGAGGACACACTGTGTGGAAAGAGACGGACGCGAGGGAGCGGTATGAGCAGGGAGGGGACGGTGATCCGGAAGAACACCAGGTCTGGAGTCCAGACAAAGGAGAGAACGAGTGACGGATCTACTAGAAAGATTGGGGTTATTAAACTGATACTACTGAATATGGAGGTCAAAAAAAAAAAAAATCACACACACACACACACACACACACACACACACACACATACATAGATAGAGAGACAGATCGAGGGACGGACACGGTCGCGAATCAACGTCGTGCGTCCTAGAAACTAGAAACAACGTCGCGCGCCCTAGAAGGTAGAAACAACGGCGTACACCCTAGAAATCAACACCGTAAACTTGAGAACCGACACCGACCCCCTAGATCAAGGGACTGGACCCTACCTTGGACCCGTGGGAGGTACGTCTCACACCTCAAAATCGGTGACCTGGTGGTCTCTCCAGGGTATGGAGGTCAAAACATAACCTGAGACGAGACAGAGTGACTTATGTAGGGTTTCTCTGAGTAACCACCGAAAAGTGGGGTCGGACACGGAAGGTCGTGGAGAGAGGAGGAGTCAGTTACCGAAAAAGTAAAAGGGTCAACAAAACCTATCTCTACAAGGAAGTGGCAGTTAAAAAAGAAGAAGAGAAGAACGGAAGAAGAAGGGTCATAAGACCCGAAGAGAGGGTGCAACGAGCAACCAAGACGTGGTAGACGGGATCTTGAGGGTCTGGAGGCAAACGGGGAAAGAGGGACGACGGGATCACAGAAGAAGGACGACTCGAGGGCACACCAGACAGGACGACGAGTTAAGACGAGAGTGGGGTACAGTACCGAGACAGAAAGACACTAACTCAGAAAGAGACGAACCGACGTCTCTGGTAAGTAAATGAGAAGTCTTTTAGGTTACTAATCTACCCCTTCTCTACTAAGTCCGTCCCTGTGAATATAACATGACGAAGGACAAGAGTCCCTTACTTTTCATAATTGGTAGGGTGAGAGAGACCACATAACATATTTGTCGTAGGTACTATAGTAACTCAAGGTGTCAGAAAGGGTGGCTGACAATGGTGGTCGGTACGAGTACCCCGAAAGGACCACCGAGTCTGTCACTTCTTACACGGACGTTACACCCTCTGGGTCAAAGTTAGGGACCCAACCCTTCTAGGGGACCTCTTCCCTCACCGATGGATGAGGCCACAAGAATGGACCCCTTAAAGTACTTGTCTCCTCGGATCGTCCGATGTCAGGTACCCAAGGGTATCTCAGTCTGTGTCGACTCGGTGAAAGTAAAAGTACGAGTACCTAGAGTCCAAGTCCTTAGGGGTATCGACAGTGGTCGGTGTCCCCTCTTTGATTGGGTACCTCCCCAGACGTAGTGTCGCCTAGACAGTTAAATAAAGATCTCAACAAAAATAACTTCATATCAACTTCATGTCATACTACAAGCAAAGTCGACATGTCGTGTCACTAAGTCATAAAAACACCTACTATGAGGCAATGTCCAATACCCGATTACCGGTCTTAAGGGACACGATATGTCATGTAGAAAGAACGAATAGATAAAATACGTATCATCAAACAAAAACAATCAGAGTGTGGGAATTAAACAGGGAGAGGAAAAGAAAAGGGGAAACCATTAGTGTACAAAAGAAATAGGTACTCAGACTAAGACAAAACGTATATGTAAGTAAACATAATAAAAAATTTAAGGTACATATTTACTATAGTATGTAAAACTAAAGGAGTTTAACCTCTCAACTAAGTAATGTATACGGATATTTTTCTCAACTCAGCTTGAAATGTCCGTATGACGTAAAGTATCGTGGAACAAAATGACACGAAATGTCTATGGTGCAAAAAGAAAAAAAAATAGTTAGTTTTCAAACACCGTTGCGACTCAGTTTGTTCAGATAGAGACAGTGACAAAAAGGTTGTCACAAACGAGCGAAGTATAGAGACAAAAGGTGCAACCATTAGGATTGTCATAAAGTCCGAAACAGTAATAATATAAACACTACACTGATAATATTAACAAACCCCCTTGAAACTTGACGTGGGTATGTCCTCTGTCCCTTGAATTAACTATACACACAAGACTGATGAGATGACTGGTCGGTAGAGAGAGGGAGAGGAGACTGGAGAAGATAAGGGGCTTTGTGTCGTCATAACTTTAATCCGGTCATTTATTGGGATGTCACCGGAGGTTCACCAGTCTATTTACCTTCTCAGAGTGCTGAGAGTGAAATTCAGGTTTCGATCCTTACTAAATAAAGCAATCACTATTTCCGGTTTTGTCTGGTTTTCGATCCGGAAAACACGGTTTGTCAGTTCAACATTTACGTCTCCTTTTCAAGAGATTCCTTTAATCTTCATGACATCTCTTTAGGAAACACTTTCCTTTCCAGTCAGTTATGTCGTTTTGAGTGACAGCAAAATTCGTCACCGGTGTCGGTTTGATTAGAAGTTGAGATGATGGGAGTAGTCAGTCGTAAGTAGTTGTTTTACTGGAAGGTGGTCGTTTTGTTAGTGTTGAACGATTGTCGAGTCTCTTACCAATCGTAAAAAATCGTTATTTTATAAAAGACTATCTCATATACATAAAAGAAAGGTCTGTATTACCATAACATGTGAATTATCTGGTGTAATAACACATTTGTACTGAAAATATACGTGCTCCTTTGGTCTTTTTAGGTACACTAAGTGAGGTAAAGTCATAGAGTGAAATGACACCACCAGACTTTGGTATAGACGTTGTAGAGGTTTCCTACGGACGCATATACCGAAACATTCTGGCGTCATGACATCTACCTTTCGGTAGTCTATAAGACTTATTCAGTCAGATCGGTCACTGGTCTGATCTCAGTTAATTAAAGCAAATCTCGTCTAACAGTCACTTATGACAACTCAATTCTTCATATAGAACTATAAAGAGTTCATTCTTTATAAAAGTACAAAAGTACCTGTCTTAAGTACGTCTTCTATTCGTCTCCAGTCTTACTGACATGTCAACCTTGTCTGGTTTACCGACGACGTACTCTCACACACATGTGGGACGGGGACCTATGGTCTCGAAGACAAATTTTCACAAGAGGTATCGGTTCACTGGTCTCAACGAACTATAATCCTTCGATCACCAGTGACTCCGAACGACTCTTCGTCTAGCTCCGAGGGTGGGGTCCGGACCCGGACCAGTTGGACAACAGGAGAGACGGACACCGGTGGAACAACGTAGAAGTCAAGTCAAGTCCCGAAGGTAAGAGTCTCCCTCGACACCACGAATGAAGGACATCTAGAATAGATTACTTTCTATTCTTTCCTCACACTCGAACGGTGAGGACTTCCAAACAATAGGTACGGAAAGATCCTAAGATTATCGATGAGCGACACTTCACGGAATAAAACTCACGGTTTTACTGTCACTCGACCCATTCAGACACAACCGAGGAGTCCACGTCTCTTCACGGAGGGAAAACGTGGGTTCCGGACGTAACTATCTCTGACCTGACCCGACCCACAGCCCCCATTCAAACCGGTTCCTTATCTTATCCATTAACTTTATTGGATCTTCGGTAGTTGAACCTTTCACGTAAATCACCAACCTAAATTTTACCGTTTTCTTCCGAAAACACTTTATTAAGTTTGGATCGGATTCGTGGATAGATAAAAATTTCGGTAACTTGACCCATTCTTCATTTTATAGGGTCCGAAAACAGACTTACTTTCTTGTTGATTTAGTAGAAAAAGAGATGTAACTCTGGGGACTTCTCACACTTCGACGGACCGTCTGACTCACAAATTTTATAGAGTGAGACCGGAGTAATCACTACCGACACGCAACCGGACCGTAACTACAGGCGAGTCCTAATATCAAGAAGATACTTAATACGTCCTGTCTGTCGTATCGAGAGGACAACACCCCTTTACCTTCGTCTCACCGGTCAACGACAGAGGACCCCTACCCAGACCCAGATGTTCGGTTCAGAAGACCATGTCTGGACCACGTCAAACCGACACTCTTCGTGGGGGTCTCCCGTCTCCACGAGGAAGAGACACGGGTCCTCGACGACCCCTCCCTCGGGACACCAACTCCCATGACTGTCCACAGATGTCCTCTGTCGTCACCCACCAGACGGAGAGTCGACTTCCTGTAAGTGGACCCTTTGAGGAGAGAGGGAACCCTTTTGGGTTACCGAAGGGGTCAGGGAGTCTGCCATCTCTTAGACGGACATTATGTCCTCTGCGTCCAAGCTAGGGACCCAGCCCTTCTAGGAGACCTCCTCTTGTACCGATGCGTGAGGTCATAAGAACGGACCTCTTAGGGTACTTGTCTCCTCGGATCACCAGATATATGAGGTACCCCAACGTTTCTCGACCTGTACTGACTGATTTTGAACCTATTTGGGGTTCATCCCTCGTCGGACTCCTTCCTCGGAACCACTTGCGGACATCAAAGGAGGAAGACCCTCCGAGAGGAACGGTGTGACACCATTGAGGTTCTGACACACGACGACAGAATAAGATTAAAAAAATTTAAGCATCAAGACAGGTTTCGGAAGAGAAATTAACGGTAAAATAAGAAAAATCTAAAAATTTCGACTTCGACTAAGTCCCAGATTGAAAAAAAACCGGTCAACAGTACTTACAGTGTCAAACAGGGAAACACAAAAGGTCTGTGAGATTCACTCTCAGGAGTTTAGAGGACCCTTTTACCACCGAGACAGGAATTTCTAAACACAGGCGGTGACGTTACACCACTTCTGGTACGTCAAACTCGGTAGGTGTCGACACATGCTACGTACAGCTCAGTAAGCTCTTTCCCACGGGCTCCGCGTTTGACCGGTTCCATCCAGTGACCAATAAACGACCGACGAACTTCACACAAACATACAAAACGGGAACCATCGATTCCTTTCTCTCCGAGACGTATACACGTGTCCAGTCGATCGCATATGCAAAGTTTACATTAAGAATAGGACCTGGAATGAGCGGAACATACATTTTGAACATTACTGTACTGTAGTAACACCAAGACGGTCACTTGGTCGTAGTAGTACTACAGGGAAAGTATGAAGTCGTTGCACAAGGCGTCAAATGTTTAGTGAAAAACCATATTTCCGGACATCTCATGTCTACTTCAACGAGATTGTCAATAACGAAAACACATAGGACTCGGGACAAAGTGACAAAGATGACGGTCGTCGGACTTCTTCTGACCTTGAGGGTAGTCCTGGGTCCCGTTCGTAGTATAAAGTTCATGAAACGTCCCCGAAGATTAGAAATAGAGTTTGGAATTTTTTTTTTTAGCACTATGTACAAAACAAATTACAAACCAATTTGGTGACTGGTGTCAATTAGACTCAAATTTGTTCAGTCAGTATGTTCAAATAAAAGGTAAAGGGAAACAGAAGACAGATGCAAAGGAAGGAAATAAATCGCAAACTGACTACGTATTCTTTAACTCCAATGAGGGCTTAAGTATTCGGAAATCACACTTTTACCTCATTTTGAAAGGAATTTTTAACCTTAGTATTTTTAGTTTGTTTCTGTCAATAACAATCCGTACCCAGAAGAACTTTTCAAGACAATGAGTGTTTTGGTGTTTAGAAAACCAGGTTTTCGTTACAGATATAATAAGTTTTGTGACAATAAAGATCTAATTAGGTGGATGGGGGGGGGGTTTTTTTTCTTTTATTTCAAACGGGTCCAAGGGTTCAAGACCAATAGGTTAGTATAGACTACAAAAATGAAAAGACAATGACAAATAAGAGTCTGAAAAAATTTGAAACAAACTCAACCTAACGATATTTCGAGACCACTTCTATGTTTGGAAATATCTAGAACTTCAACAAAAAGATTCTTTGTTGTCCTCGAGACCGGGAGTAGACCCAGAGACTCCAAAGGAACTTAGTGTAAATCCTTCTCTGTTTAGAACTCTGTCCTTTACTATGACGAAAGGAGGACGGAGGTGGTAGAACATGAAGGACCCAAGCCAAGCCAAGTCAAGTCAAGTCAAGTCAGCGAGTCAGCACAGGCTGAGAAACGTTGGGGTACTTAGTGTCGTGCGGTCCGGAGGGACAGGTAGTGGTTGAGGGTCTCAAGTGCGTCTGCGTGCAGGCAGTTCAGTCACGACGGTAGGTCGGTAGAGTAGGAGACAGTAGGGAAAGAGGAGGACGGGAGTTAGGGAGGGTCGTAGTTTCAGAAAAGGTTACTTAGTTGAGAAACGTACTCCACCGGTTTCATGACCTCAAAGTCGAAATCGTAGTAAGGAAGGTTTCTTTAGGGTCCCGACTAGAGGAAGTCTTACCTGACCAACCTAGAGGAACGTCAGGTTCCCTGAGAGTTCTCAGAAGAGGTTGTGGTGTCAAGTTTTCGTAGTTAAGAAGCCGCGAGCCGGAAGAAGTGTCAGGTTGAGAGTGTAGGTATGTACTGGCGTCCTTTTTAGTATCGGAACTGATCTGCCTGGAATCAGCCGTTTCATTACAGAGATGAAAACTCTGTCCTTTACTATGGCGAAAGGAGGACGGAGGTGGTAGAACATGAAGGACCCAATTTAATTCCCTAAAGACACTTTTGTGTCTTCCAAATTGAGAGGTTGAAATGAGTATTAAACTACCATACCCCTCGTCTCTGAAGTGGAGTACCCTTGAGATAGAAAATAAAACATTACGGTACACCCCCACTACCTTCTTAATACGGTTCATATTTCAGAGGTAGTCGGGGAGAAATGGACTCACCGGAACCTGAACTCACTAATAAAGGTATCAGAGAGCATTCAAGAACCGGACTGAAAATTTCGTGTACCATCCTTTGTTTTCTGGTCAAGTCATTGTTCTTTAAATCTGACGAAAAAAAGACCGTAAAGGGATTTAAAATCTGTATGGATGACGGTTGACCAAAATTCTTTAGACTTGGAGTATACACCCACGACCAAAACGTCGAGTCGAGAATAAGAAGAGTTAGACAAAATCAGGTCACCGACGAGTACAAACCTCTTACTTCATAAAGAGACTACTTCCTCTGGTGAAGGGGGTCGGGGTGGAGGGTAGGACGGTTCAGTCGTCTAAATTCCCGGACCTTCAGTCACTACCCAAGTAGTAGTGAAAGGGAAAATAAAAAGGAAGACAAAAAGGAGGTCGAAGACTGATACCCGATAAAGAGAGCCTACTTCTGGGGTCCTTTCCTTAAACCGACCTTCGTCCGTCTTGTGACCTAATGATGTACAACTCTTTACCCCATACGACAACTAGAAAGAAACTAAAAAGTAGTGAAAGAAGGATCCGGAAGGTATCTTCCGTTGTACTAATACGAAGTTTCTTTTCCTCTCTAACCTTTTAGATAAAACTAAAGTCTCGTAACAAATTATCAAAACTACATTACATAAAACATTTCAGACAGGTCCAATCACTATCCTTTATAGTTGTCAGGTTTAAGAACTTTGAAGTGTCTCATTAATTTCGTCGTACTCCGGTACTAAAATTCGATAAAGCTGTACGACAACAACCTGAAACCATTAATACTTTATCTCGTAAAAGGAGATTCATACATCCTTCAAGGGACCACTGACCACTATCTTTCATTCCTAGGTCTCCCTTGTTTTTTCAACAAGTAAGACAGATAGTTCGATAGTTCGATAGATAGTTAGGATTTCTAACAGTCTCCAATTTAGTATTGGTCACAAAAACGAAAATATTTTTCAAGTATAATCGACACAAATTAGTGATAGTCATTATAATTGTTGTTTTTACCAACACAACACCTTCATCCTTCTTTATTACTCATTTTTCATTACTCATTGTCCTTTGGTATAAGTAATAGTATATTATTGTATATTACCTTCTACGGGACTTTTTTACATGCAAACATTGACTTAGTGAACCGATATATGGGCTTTGTTTATGTTTCACATTTAGTTGATATGAAGTCAAATAAAATTGCACAATATAAGACAAGTTGAATTGAAGACTCTATACGACCCAAAACTACATGTCTTATCTGTATAGTCTAATCAGTTTGAAGACTCTATATGACCTAAAACTACCTGTCTTATCTTCATAGTCTAATCAGTTATAAGGTATTTACTCTCACTTCATACTCCACGGTCAATTAAAAGGAAGGGATCAAGATAAAAATTCTTCACATCATTTCTCTTTAGAGAATAAATCTATATTGAGAGTTTGAATAATGGAAAAACCAAAACAGTAATATCACTTTTGGTGAAAATGCCACTATATTGTAATGTACTTCTTAATACCCCCGCAATAAATACAGAAAATACTGTATACATATGTTTAGCGAATAATGACACATTCTCTGGTAACCTCTTCGTGTTAGAAAAGTTTTTTGTTCATCCGTAAAAGGAAACGATTAAGAGTAATGTCGTCTAGTAAGAGTCGGAAAGTCTTCCTGTATCCGATGAAACTGAAATATCTCCAATCAAAAGTCATTGACACTCGATATTCATCATGAAGACCCCACGTTAAACTGATAGTCTAAAATTTCTTTAGAAATACATTCGTCAAATCGTGACCTCTAAGACATAATCACCGTTTTTAGAACACTTTTTAATCTTCCTCCCTTAGTCTCCCTCGATCCCTTTTAAGAAAATAATTTCTCTTCACGGGTTCAAATAATTGATTAAAGGGTCCGTTGTACTTTATAAACGTACTAAAACGAGATCCTATAAAACCTTATATTTTTCTTTGTCTCTGGAGTCTTTTAAGCTTACGAGCTACCTAGGCACTTTTGCCACTACCACCTGCTGAGGTTCTGCCAACCCCTTGAGGACCAATGATAGACGTCGTCCTATCCACTCGCAAGTGTACGGTTCGAAGACCTAAAACGAAACAAAAATTATTGTACGGAGAGGAAAAAAGTGGGTGAAACCCACAGATCCGTTAAAATTTGTATTGTGTAACTGAAACCACGTTAGGGTTCTCTCACACAAGTAAAAGGACTAAGCGTTTGGCCGATTGACTATAGCATTTGTGAATTCGCAGAGAGACTCAGTGTTCACTCTCGAAAATAAAGGGAAAGTTTTATTTTACTTAAGAGGTCAACTTTTATTACAAAGACTTTAGTATACCAAGTCCGACGGTGGGTACTGACCCTCTAAGACAGATTCGTAGTGACTGAGGGTAATGGAGGATTTCTGAGTACCCCTGTCGGACATGTTAGTATAATCTGTAACGAAGATAAGCAGAGGAGTTTCTTGTTCAGACAGAGGAAAGATGACCCAACCGGTTTTACAAGCAAACCAAAAACCATTGCAGAATGTCTACAACGAGACATACTTGGCCGAACTTATAAACTTCTTTCACCGGAAAGGACAGAATAAAAAGAGTAGTACTTTTACTTCGGGTCCAGGAAGTCTGTGACGAACAAACTGTAACAGAATGGAAGGAGACAAGATAAAGATGAAACAAGAATAATGAGCTTTTAATGAGTCCTCTGAAATCGTACTGTAACCTTACACTGAATTGATCACCTCCTGGGAGGAAACACCGGTCCATGAACTACGTACAAGGGACCTCACTGGGACTGGAAGGTGGAACCGTTCCGAAGAAAGACAGGAAGTAAGGGTCCCTGAGGAACCTCATAATGTCCGGGGTCCTGCTTTCCCTGACTACCGCTACATCAGTGATTAGATTGACTATTTGAGAAACTATTAAAATCCTTAATGTTTGATACTTCTTATGAGAAATTAGGTTCTTTGTTAACTTCTTTTCTTTCTTCTTCCCTGCCCATGCGATTTTTTTCTGTCCTGTGACAATTCTCTACTCTCCTTCTACCTCTTCGACTTCCGGTTCGAAGTGTGCCTACTGCTGACACTCACAGGTCCCTCCTTCACACTACACCCGTGTACCCGACGGGCCGGAGAGAGGAGAGGGTATTAAACATACCAGGTCTTGTCCCCAGAAATAAGGAAACAAAATAAAGTAGATACTTATAAACCCAGATACAGTGATTTTCTTTTTCTGGGAATTCCCCCTTTTTTCACTATTATCGTAAAGTGTGATTTTCCATTAGAAAATTACAGTTTATATAAGTACAAATGTCAAAGAGATAACGGAAGACTTTTTTCGAAAAAACAATCGTCAAACTTGATCCCAGGTTTATTCGAACCTACTTTCCGACGAATTGAGAAAATCAGGGTTCCGAAAGAAAGGTAGGGAGAGAGAGAGAGAGAAAAAAAACGGAACATTAATAACTCCCCTTTTTGGACCTAACAATGAACATATTTTAAAAGATGTAAGACCTATAACAATCTACGGACGTCACAGTAGATTGTACAAGTATCCAGGGAAAATTAAGGACTCAAGACCTCCGAACTAGTCTATACACATAGGTACAAATTCTTATCGCTGAGGATACACCATGCAGGTAACCCTTCGACTTAAACTAACAAAGGAAAAACACTGCAATTGTCGGAACCTACTGATAACGGAGCTAGGTAATAAAGGAATCCCCAATGTTTTATCATTATATTAAGGTGGTATCCTTTTAGGAAAAGATACCGATGTCTCAATTATATGTCTTTTTGTTCATACACATATGGTACACAGGGGTCTCGGACACAAAACACGTGACCGACTGTAGAGGGGTTGTATGGAAGGGTCTTCCTAGTATGAAATACGTGAAAAGTGAGTCTGGAAGGGTTGAAGAATGAAAGAAAGTAACAAGAAAGAGAACGACAACGTAACCCTTCTACAGTAGGAACAGGAATACAAGCAACCTGAAGTCACCCCGAAAGTAAAGGAGACTGGGAAAGAGGTCAGAGAGAGAGAGAGAAAAAAAAAAAAGAAAACGGAGTAAGTTAAAGGTCAACGTACGAAGAAAGGTCCACTCTGGAACCATCTGTTTAGGACTCCTAATATGACACGTACAACGAGAGACCCGATCACACCCTCTCCTCCAGGTAAGCTATGTAAGGTCCACGATTTCAGTTTCGAACAATTATTTGTGAACGAGAGTCATACACACACACACAATTCGGACCCCTCCTCACATCCTTACTCTCGACACCCTTCGCATCTCCTTGCTAGGTAGGGGTACGTAGATCCATAGTCCGGTCATAAAAGATTTACCCACTCCAATGACCACCCGGTACACGTCCCAAGACGGGAGGGGATGGGGAGTCACAGGACAGGAGAGGACCAGGGTAATGAAGGTCAAGGGAGGAGAAAAGACGGATTCCAGTTCCTATCATTGAGTGATACGAGTCTCAAATATTTAATAAAGTGGACTAGTCTCATTTCTGGTCAGAACTGAATTTTCTTTTACGTCTGAACTAACAGAACCGAATTTCGTGACAAAAGGAACAAAGAAGGAGGTGAGTTCCTTAGCCGTATAATATTTAAGTAACATCCCAAAATGATTGAATCCTTATCGGTACTTGAAGAGACAGTAAACGAAAAAGTATACAGTACATCATACGTAGGTTAATGAAACGGTTCAATTTCTCGAGTCTAAATTAGATTCTTCGTTGACATTGACCTATACTCGTATAATTTTTAGGTGCAGACGTAGTACGACGACAAAACCAATTAGGGGAACTTGATTCTCCTTTTCATCTGTGTCAAGAAAGTATACAGTAGAACGCAACGTCATTTAACCGACCTAGTGTCGGCTTGTAAGTCTCTTGTTCCTCATCTACTTTTGCTTTGTGACGACGAATCTGCCTTCAAGAAAATGAGACTAGTCTTACACCTGAGTTCTCTGGGGCACGTCGACTTGAACGAGATACAAGTCCATGTCATAGCTTACGAGTCTGGGACTCCAACCACTCGAAAGGTCTTGAGGCCGACACCGACCACCTCCCGTCGTTGACCCGAGACCAAGAACGGGACAGACACTGCAAGAGAAAAGTTAGTACAACTCAATACCACGTCCAACTACAGGTGACACTCGACGGTCGGTGGGACTCTCCCTGAAACCAACCGAAGGGTCGCCCCCAGGACTATCGGTGACGGCAGAGAGAGACAGAAGACCGAAACGTCCTTTAACGACCGAGTGCTAAGTGTACATGATGACGAAAGAATGGAGTGTAGATCTTTTGTTCCCGCCTATAACCAGTCTTTTAGTCATAAAGAGTAATTGACTTTCTATAAGAGAGTTATTGTAAAATTTAAAAATGGTGATTGGTTGACAAATTTGAGTCTACTTAGTAAACTAAGTAGACTCAACGTCAATGGGTCATGCATTCTACACCCGAAACTCATCTGTCAGGACTTCTGAAGACAACCGAGTTCCTTTTTAGAAGGAAGGAGAGAATGAAGAAGGCAAGAAGGGACACAAGGAAGGGAAAGGAGAGGAAAATGAATAGTTGGACAACCGAGTATCTTTATTACACCCTCCCCCTCCCACTCGTTTTACGTCGGTACCACAGCGGACATAAATATTTACAATTTCAAAGTAACCTTGGTGTAGAGTATAACGTGTAACCATTTATGAGAAGAAATAGTGTATTGACAGATGCATAACAGTCACCGTCGTGAGAATAAGACTGTCGTCTCAAGTCATCTCTGTCTCTGGGTACCGGGTCTTCTACATTAAACAACTGAGAGGCCGTAAAATGGCCTTTTGAAACGACCGGGGGTTCAATCACCTACCTCCTTCCCGAACCTCTTTACTCCGACCATCCGGTCTTCCCTCTCTCTCTCTAGGTCTGTTATTCTTTTACGAACAACCAAATTCCGAGTCCCGGTATCCAGTCTCACATGTAGACTTTCACAAGACCCCCAGTAAATTGATCTCTTTCCTTTCTGTTATTTATCGTTGTGTTCACTCCCCAGTCCTTTGTCCTCTTTCTAAAGTTCACGTCACGGAGGGACTAAGGACCCGACACATAAACGAATAGTAAAGTGGGTCTACAGACGTCATGACTCACGAACAGACAAGACAAATAGAACCCCACTCCCAACCCAACTAAAATGAAGATCCATTAAGAAGATAATTGAAATAGTGAATCCCAGTATTTTTAGATAACGTAAAGACAGGGGATACTTAGACCAGTAATATGTTCCTAAAGGGAAACGGGGAAATAAAAAGCGTTAGTGAAGATGGAGGGATCTAACGTGAGTTCGAAATCAAAATTATATGACCCGCAACGACTAAGGGAGGTAGGTATCCGTTAAACTCGTACCTGAACAAAAGGGAAACGTAATTAAGACGCCGCGACGTCAGCGAGTGTCGCAGGACTTACTTACGGAGTGAGACCCAACCGACCGTGTGAAGGGGAGTAAAGGGGTCTCTCCCATCCGAACCCTCGGTCCTTGTACCGTGACCTCTTTAACACAACAAGGGGGGTTCGAGGACTACGAAAAACGAAGGAGAACACAACGTCCGAGCCCTACTATAGGACTTACCGAGGGTGGGACAGAGGAAGCTCTTTCGTACACTCAAACCACCTAAAGTTCGGGTCTAAGTTAAGCCTGGAGTACACCTCGTATTTGTGTTCGGACCTAAGAATCTCATTTACTGGTAAACCAAAAGAAAAAAGAGAACAAAAGTGATAAATAGAAACTCGAACAATACGTTGTATGTGTGACATCAAAACCAGTTAACACTCTGACAATTGAAAATGAACTAAGTTATATACTACTGTAAACACCCGGAACCTCTTTCGTTCCCCGGATCTTTAAGTCACAACCCTACTGATACTTCTACCGAACAAGGTGAAAACCCGTCCCACACAAAAGGAGACCTGGTGTCCCAGACGTCATGGGGAGGTTCGACAACAGATTCCGTCACCAGGGGTTGGAAAACCGTGGACCCCGGTTAAAGTACCTTCTATTAAAAGGGTCCTTGTCTCATCACCCCCTACAGAAGTCCTACTAAGTTTGTGAAATGTAAATAACACATGAAATATAGATAATATAATGTAA
Organism: Capra ibex; assembly: GCA_006410555.1. Lineage (NCBI taxonomy): Eukaryota > Metazoa > Chordata > Mammalia > Artiodactyla > Bovidae > Capra > Capra ibex. The sequence continues at coordinate 44,666,367 of SJYO01034137.1, forward strand.
CACTACATACTCTTAGTCGGTGACGACTAGACTGTCCTCTGCCTCGAGTCTGCCATTACCGTCGGTATCCCTCGTCGATAGTCACGAGTGAAGAACGATACATCGGGTCAAGGATTGTCCGGTACCTGGGTCATGGTCTCCAACCCCTGGGGACTAGGTCCAATAGAGATCTTAACTCTATGAGTGAAAAGGGTAGAAGACTTTAGAGACGAGAAATGTTATAATGAAGAAGTATACCCCGTCGTAAAACAGTACAACGTAAAGAAAATTTCTGAGGTCATAATCTTGTTGTCTCATATTTTCTCTCTCAAAGTGTAGTAAATCATATTAAATCACTTTAACAGTGACGAGACTTTTCCACACTACATATATAAAAATTTATGACCGAGATGTGAAGGGTGTGTAGACCAGAAACCAAACGAAAATACTTTACTACCCCCACTAAAAAGACCGGGTTGTGAATACCCAAGTTCTCTTTCGATTGGGAGGTCTAAGTAGTGCCGGGGTGACTTGTACCCGGAATCCTGACCCAAAGGATCTCTACAGATCGTCTGTTCGGAGTGGTACACATCCGTCGACAAACAGTCTCGAGTAGAAGGGGAGACCAAACCGGACCCGAAGAGGTTCCTAAAACAGAGAAAGAAAGAGACTATTATAAAGAAAGGAAATAGACCAAAGGGGGTGAAAAAGAAAGAGAGAAGGTGAAGGAGAATCTAGACTACTTTATAAACCGACTCGGTTTTTATAGTGTTGTCCTACAGAATTGGACCAGTTTTAGTACGAGAGTGGATCTCACTCGAAAACATCTCCGAAACGTTCACCCCTGGACTGTCCTTACGGCTGACCCCACCCATCCGTAGTAGAAAAGATGTCCTATGTGCTTACACTCCACGTAATACATCCAGTAAGTAGTATAACATAGACTCACATAACTTTCCTCTGTTATTGTTGACGAATAAACCGGGGATTGGAGTGAAAACGAAACCACCTTTCATTGACCCTGGTCGTGTACGGGAAGAGAGGCCCACCGTCTCTTACGGAGCCGGTACACGACAACCCAGATTTGACTCAACAATAATTTTTTTCTTTTTGAGAGGAGAACCCAACTACTTAGGGTCCCTCGGGAAGGTTTCACTACGAAACAGGATGTCATAAGGCGTATCGCTGGAACTCAGACTCTGCGAGATTCGTCCAGGACAGTAACTGAAACAAGGCGTAGGAGGTTTACTCAGTAAACCGGTTCCAGGAGTCCCGGTGAACATAGGTCAACCAGACTGAAGGAAGGACGTCCTCGGAACCTTTAAACGGAAAGGGACACGAATATCGAGTCTACGGAAGGTCTTTTGGTGTACGTGTACTCGAAAATCAATGAGAGCGGGAGGGTATAAGACGGGAGTGTCAACCAGGGAGTCTATGTAAACCATAGTATTTGGATACCTAATACCGGTGCCTTTGACTGATGTGTTTCTTAATTCGGGGCCTCCCTCCTTTACAGAAAACAAAGAAACTCACTGACTACTTCGTACCCTCTTTCACTTCTCTAAATACTTGGTTTTTCAAAATGTACAAATCAAAAATTCGAAAGTATGGACACTCGGACACACCGGGACTAGTCTTCCACTAGGGTTAAGTCGGAAAATAACCCATGGAGTTTACTACGATGGGACCAGTAAAATAAATACGGAAAAGAGACCTCGAAAACCTGTCTAATAGGAGTCCCGGATGAACACTTAACTTGTTCGTCATATAAAATACGATACCTACGTCTTCGTCGTCGTCTCTCCCCTTCACCGAACAGGTACCAATGTATCTGAAAAAGACGTCCATCGAAGACTGAGGAGTGTAACCCTAAATGTAAAAAATGTTTGTCTACAGATGAACCTCCCGTTTCAACGGGGGAAGTGACCAGAGGGTCACACGTCGTTCCAATCCTTTCATGAAATTTTACACTAGTGTCCTAAGAAACCAGAGAAACGACAATGTTCAACACGGATAATCTAGGGTCACTCACAGTAGTGTGGTGGTTGACGAACACACACCTAACGTCCGTCATAGTCTCGTGACCATAACGAGTATGTGACAGAGGACCCTGAATAACCGGTAGCTTACACCGTGTGGATGTGAGATAATTTCTACATGGAAGAGAATCATTACACTCCAGTGGTTCCAATTCGTTGACACAAGTCGAAAGGACAAAGACTCTAATACCATATTTCGAGTCCTGAGATCACCATATACATAGGACTGAGTCCAAGGTCTAATTTTGTTCGAATAACACGGAGTATCTTTAATAAAAAGAGTACTTAAACTAAATGAGAAATTAATCCGGTTCAAATCAGATCCATTACTCCGTAAAAATAAATTACATCTACAAATTAACACATATAATAACGTGTGTGTAATGTCCATTTTTGAACGGACTCTTATAAGTAGAGGAAAATTTGTTTTGTCGCTCCAGTGTCAAGGGACTGACGTACAACCTATCAGACTCTGGAAAGTCCCAATCCCCGGGACACGACAGGGACTACTGTTTGGTACAGATGATCAGAAACAAAAAGTGGTAGAACGACAGTATATATGACAAACGAAACTTATTAGTGTCAACTTTTTTTTTTTTCTTCTTCTAACCGGAACAGTGTGTCGGACCAACTTCGATTTCGGTCCGTCTCCAAAATCAGTGTGTCGAAAACCCATTCCATGTACCGCCATACAAATTACTGAAATTAAGGAAAAAAAAAAAAAAAAATGAAAATTAATATTTTAATTAAAAGAAAATTAAAAAACTTTTAAACACATCGTGAACACGAGTTTCAGTCGTATGATACCTGGAAAAAAATTTTTTTTTCGAAATAACTCCTTATTAACCCTTATTAACTGTTGATACATATAAAATTTCATACGCTGAACTACTATACTACAGGTATATGTATACCTTACTAATGGTTCTAGTTTTATTGGTTGCATAGGTAATGGAGTGTAACACACACACAGAGATACACACACACACAACTCTTACGAATAACTGAGTCGTCGAAAGTTCACGTGACATGGTACAATAATTGATATCAACATTACGACACACGATCTAAGAATGACATTTGAAGTATGTGAAACCGGACACAATGGGTCAAATGGGGAGAGGGGGTTGGGAACACAGGTGGTAAAGACAAGAGACAAAGACACTCTTGCCGAATTCTTTCTCGAGACACATTCGTTATGGCATGGCAAAACCGGTGAGAGACAGACCGAACACAGTGAGTCGTACAACGGCAGACTCAAGTGGACACAACGGTGTTCACCGTCCCAAAGGAAAAGAGAATGCCACCTTTTATAAAGTCACATATATAGATGGTGTGTACAAGAAATGGGTAAGTAGTTAGTCCCCTGTAATTCAATAGAGGGATAGAACCGATAAGGTTTATTATGACGTTACTTGTACCCAACGTCTGGGACTAAAGTTAAATAAACCTATATGTGGTTACTCACTCTAACGACCTAGTATGCCATCAATGATACCTGGAAAAATACTCATAACCCACACAAAAAAAAGATGGAAAGAATTCTGGGGAACTACTAAAGACATGAGTCATCGTGGAATGATTTCCACGAATAACTCTTTTTACTTTTAGTCTCTGATTTGCTAAGAGTCTCAAAAGTCCCTAAATTTTTAATAAATCACAGGGGGGGTCGACGAAATAACAACCCTTTTACCCACGTTCTCTTTGTCCATTAAAGTCTCTGTGTTTAAATCACCTTATTAAATTGCATGGAAGGAGTCCTTCACTATTCATCTTGTTCTAGTTTTATTATATTTCTTTTACAAAATCAGTTCTCTTACTTTATCTTTAAAGTCTCTCTTAGTTGTCTTGGACTTCGACGGAAAGACTTTTTTAATTATTTTACATATTTAGAGACCATCTAAACCAGTTCATTTTGTTTTCTTCTTTCTCCTTTTTTATTAGTTATTACTTAATATCCCCGTCTTGAAGTCTATTCCTAAAATTTTTAGTATTCTTTTATTTTACCTTTAAACTTCGGTTTTTAACTTCTATATCTGTTTTTACCTGTTATTCTTTTAGACCTACCTAGATACTAGAACTTTCTTTATCAGAAGTATTATACTTTATATACTTAGTTTTTTTTTTCATCCGAGTCAAACAAAGTCTCTTGTCTTTCCTTTTTTTTTTTTAAGGAGTGGAATGGAACTTCGATCGTCTAGTTCTATCGTTTTGACTTAACTTATGTCTGGTTATTTTAAAATTTGAGTTATACCCAGGATGGATTTTAAGTATTTTTTTAGTCATTTCAGGTCGTAATGAAGACAAATAGACATTGACGTTCAATCTTGACCAAAGAGATCCTTGAGTTTTAAGTAACAACTCATTTATTAAAAAAGTACAGAAGATGGACCATTCGAGATCTGTAACTCCTGTCGTCACATTTTGTCAGTTTGTAAGGAAGGGACTACCTTGAAAACAAGATCACATCTCCCTCTATTATTCATTGTTTCTTCAATACTTTATTCCTTCCTTTTTCTTTGTTGAAGTCCTAATCTTTTTACTTTGACAGTCAACGTTCACTACCCGAATAGATGTCTCTATTAAGTGAGTTAGATACTTCTTTAAATAGTCTTGACAATTCTCTTTCGTCAGAGACCTTCTTTCTAGTCATATAATTTCGTCGAATAGTAGTGGATCTAGGTCTGTTGGTACCATAAGTAGACGTCCCGACTTTTCATTTATATATCTATGCAAACATACACACTTTTATATACCTTCTGAGTGTTGATTAGGGTTAAAGAATCTTTCGATATTATTAAATTTGTGAGATAATAATTGTATCCCACTACATTGTCAAGACTTCCAATTGTTTGAACGGAATTACTTTCAATTTTATCCGTTTTCTGCAAAAGGTTCACCCCGAAAGGTCTACTAAGTCACCACTTCTTAGGACGGTCCCGACCTCTGCACGCAAGCTAGAGGCCCAGTCCTTTTAGGGAATCTCTTCCTTTACCGTATGAGACCGGGCCCTTTGGGATACCTGCCTCCTTGGACTAACCGATGTCAGGTCCCTCAGTCTCCTCAGTTTATACTGTCACTGACTCGTGCGAGTGATCCCTTTTTCTAGTTCTATCACGGGTCCGTGAACTCTCCTCTCCTTTAAGTTGAATGAATGAACATTTCTGTCCCTTTCTATGAGTCGGAGCATTCGTTAGATCTTACGTTTTAGTTATTCCTATATCGAAAAAATACGGAGAGTCTACCCGTGTGTAAAATTACATACTTCTGTGGTCTCGTGTCTCCTTTACTATCAAATCTTCTACTTAGACAACTTAAATTTTTATGTTTCTCTTTGTCTTTACATAACAAATATCTGCGTTCCTCTCCCTCCTTGCATTATTTGGTACGTACCTTTAATGGAAGTCCTTTTACTGATGGATATCCCACTTTTTCTTCCTACCACACCCTGAAGTCGATTTAGACATTAAACAAGAAATTTTTGTCTCTTCAGCGTTAGTATTTCGCTTATACTGTTATACCATTGCACACAAATAGGAACCACTAACCATATATTCAACTCCACATATGAAACATAAAGTACAAGGGTGTCAATTACAGAAATTTTTCCTATCAACGACATCAGACACACACTCCACTATTTTCGAACATTAGTGACTCCGACCTATGTATGGTACATTATTCCTTTTTTAATTCTCTGGAATCTCCAGTCCGTGTTTCCAAGGCACTGGGACCTACGGAACCCCTCCTTACCAGGTCACCAACCCACGTCCGTCCGTCCCCCTTGGAGGGAGTAAGAACCAAAGTGGGAGTAGGACAATGGCACAAGGAATCCTCACAAAGTAACTCTTTTGTGACGTTGGTCCCATACTCAGAGACTCCTTCCGAAATCTCGCCTGGAGCTTTAAAAGGGGGTGTTTGAGTTCTATTAAGATGACAGTTGTTTGTTTCGAAAACTGTGTCATGCTTCAGAATTCAGTCAAAAAGAGAACCGTAGACAAGTTTGTGTATCAGGAGGAAACATCAACCAGAAGACACACACGAAACAGTCTTATTAAACCGACACCTAAGACAAAAGTTTGGGTGTCATTTCGTTCTCAAAGTCGAAACAAAGAAGGGTCGAGGTAGAAGGGAGGAGAAGGAGAGGTGACGGGTACGTGACCAAAGAGATCAACCGAAAAATTTTAAAAAAGTCTCTATTACGGTAAAATAAATAAATAAATAATAAAAGTAAAAATTGACTTCCTATTCACGAAAGGTTATAATCCAACCAGGGACGGTAAGTGGTCGTATTTGGTTGGTATCTATATCTATACGGGGAAGGAGAACTTGGACGGAGGGTAGGGTAGGGAGATCCATCAGTGTCTCGGGTCAAACTCGAGGGACTCAGTGTGTCATTTAAGGGTGACCGACAGATAAAATGGATACCATCACATATACAAAGGTGTGATGAGATAGGCAAACGGGGAGGGAGAGGAAGGGGTGGGGTACACGAATTCGGACAAGAGACACAGACGCAGAGGGGACCACGGGACGTCTATCCAAGTAGTTATTGTAGAAAGATCTAAGGTATATATACGTAATCATATGTCATAAACAAAAAGAGAAAGACTGAATGAAGTGAGACAAATTGTCCAAGATCCAGGTAGGTGGAGTAATCGAGACTGAGTTTACACCAGGAAAAACATCGACTCATTATAAGGTAACATTTTTACGTGTCGAAGTAATAGGTAAGTAGACAGCTACCTGTAAATCCAACGAAGGTACAGGATCGATAACATCTATCACGACGTCACTTGTGACTCTATGTACTCAGAAAAAGTAAATACCAAAAGAGTCCCATATACGCGTCCTCACGACAACAAGTCAATATACCAGCAAAATAAAGATCAAACAATATCCTTAGAGGTATGATAGAATGTATCACCGACATTAGTCAAAGGTAAGGGTGGTCGTCACCTTCTCCCAAAAAACAGGGTACGAGGAGTGTCGGCCCTCACGAGGGTAGTCAGACCCCACCACTACTCGTGAGTTGCAACGGAAGTGACAAAGGAGGATCGAAGTCGGAGGATTCCAACGACAGAGGGAGGGATTGCTGAAAGTCTGACGTATTGAAAGTTTGGTCCTTGGAGACGTACATAGATTGGGATCCGATAAAAACTTGGAGACACCCCAAAGGGTAGAAATGTGACTTCCCGTGACCCAAACCAAGTCCTCGTGTGTTGACGGTACACTGACTCTGTCCAGGAGTCGCGGAACGGACACGGAAGGGGCACACTAAAAGTGAGAGACGAAAAAACGGTGACATTGATAAAAGGTTGAGCTGGTCACAAAAGAAGGTGGATGAAGTAGTCAAGTTTAATTGGTCCTGAACTGGTTATAAGAATTCAGTGTAAAAGTAGAAATTCAGACCTAAATTTGGGTTCTAAATTTAGGTCACATAGGTCGAGGTAGTAAATTCGAAAGTCAGGCGATCTGGTCACCCAGGAGGTGGAACTCGCACACCGTCCGGGTAGGTCTCCCGAACAATTTTGTGTGACAACCCAGAATGGAGTTTCGGAGAATAAGTCACCCAAACCGCGTTTCGGATTTTCGAACCGCTCACAATGCACTAAAGTCCACCATGGCTACGACGACCAGGAGTCTGGTGTGAAACTTTGAAACACACTATGGTTTAACTTTACAATAATCAGTAAACCACTAAGTCGTATTTCCAACCCAAGTCCTTTGGACCCACAAGATCGCAGGGACTCACTGTGACAGAGACGACGTGGAGACACGGTACGGAGGACAGGAGAAATCTCGAGGCGACACACGACCATCTGAACAGCGACGGGCAAAACAAAACAAAACAAAACAAAACAAAATTGAGACCGACGTGAGACAGAAGTAACGACGTGCACGCGAAAGAGATCAACATCTCTCGTCCCCGATGAGAAACAACGTCCCACGGCAGAAGAGCAACGTCATCGAAGAGCAACGTCTCGGGCCCGATATCCCGAGTACCCATCAAAACCGACACCCGAATCAAACGAGACTCCGTGTACCCTAGAAGGGTCTGATCCCTGACTTGGACACAGGGGACGTAACCGTCCACCTAAGAATAGGTGACTCGGTGGTCCCTTCGGGAGAAGTGACGAAATACAATTATAACAACGGGAGGAAGGGGTCCTTACTCTCCCGCCGGTAACAAAAGCATACTCGTCGTGGTAAGGATCCACCCTTAGAATTTACGAAGGGTCCACTATTCTGGTCGATTCTCTCTCCCCTCAACGGACACCATCACGTTAAAGATCTACTCTCAAGACCCTGTCCACTCTTCGCCAATTGCAAAGGGTTTGGTACCGACGGAGGGTACATGAACACGTGAAGAAAACTCTGGTCTCTTGTAGAAATCTTACGGAGAAAACCTTAATGAATATCTTCGTCGAATGTGAACGATATACTTTCACTTCAAAATTCACCCACAGACCTAAACTTAGGTCTGGGGAGAGGGGCTCTACACAAATAATTTAAGGGGAAGGGAATAAGTAACGAAGAACCGTAAAGATTTTGTAACTGACGGTGGTGACGCCAGCAACAACGGTAATAGACTAACCCACAAAGACAAAGAAACAGGGTTCCAAGAGTTTATGGATAGTATACCATACAGAAAACTGACTTCCCATTGCACCCCTCTGGTCTCACGATTCACCGATTCTCGCACCAGAGACCTCGGGTGTCTACTCCGAATTCAACAACCGATACTAACACCCGTTGAAGGAATCTTAGTGACTCGGAGGACAAGGTACATATTTTTCTTGACCTTACAACTTTATAAAAGAAGGTTCTTACAACAATCTCAAATTAGATAAATACGTACATTTTGGGGACTTTGTCATAAACGGAAAGTTATTTACCGTCGACAACCATCACCTTTTGGGGGATACCTGTACCAAATGACAAAGAACCTAGTAGGGGGTTTTAGTAAATTTCCTGTCTTAGATACGAAGATGGAGAGACTTTGGGACATAAAATTGAAAGTTGAATCCGTAAATAAAGGGTCAGAAAACTATGTCCTGGTTGAAAAAGGACCACACCCAGTGGACCAATCCCGAGAGGTAATAGAAATAACCTATATGGTGCAGTAGATATTCCCTTATATTTCTGTTAGTACTTCGTTAGACTCCTGTCTGATAAAAATTTAAAGTTACAAAAAAAAAAAAGACAAATCATCAAGTGTACAGAACAAATATAGATTATTGAAAAACATTTATAAATGACAATCCTTCGTAAGTCATTCGAGAGAAAACATGACAAAATCCCTGATAAAATCGGGGTCCAATCCCCGATGAAACCAAATAACGTATTAATACACTATGTGTCGGTCGTCACTCTAACTCCTTATTTACGTCTAGTTATGTTTGCCCTCTTCTTTCTGTTGACTGAGTCCGTCTCGTTTTCATCTCAAGTACTCTCTTCTCAGACAACCGACGTCTAAAGTCGGACGGCACCTAGACTCTCGTACTCTCCTTGAGACTGATCAGACGACATAATCATTAGTCACAATGAGAGCGTGAGTCTTTTCTACTATGTATGCTCCGACCGTCTCCCAAACGTCCGACGGGAAAATTCCACCCTTATAAAGTCTTCCGTCACCCATCCTGAACCGAACCGGTCACGAACGAATTAATCCTCTTTTAAAAGGTTAGTCTAAACTGGTAGACTGGGTAAAAGAGTCTCTTCCGGTTGTCTAAAGTGTACATGCGAATCCTTGGAAGGTATGAACCCAGACCATTAGTTTTTTTTTTGTTGGCTCGACCTTGACGAGGGGGCACCCGACCGTCCGTCGTTACTACCGTCCGACGGACGAGAAAGACCGAAGGACGACTGTGACACGTACGACAACTAAATGACCCCTTCTTATGTAGGGGGTGTGCACGTGCGTATGTGTGTGTGAGGGAGTTAAGTATAAACTTTTGTGTCATTCACTTCACAACCAGAGAGTCAGTACAGGCTGAGAAAAACACTAGGGTACCTGACATTGGGTGGTCCGAGCAGACAGGTACCTTAAGAGGTCCGTTCTTATGATCTCACCCATCGGATAGGGAAGAGATCCCCTAACAGGGTCGGGTCCTTAACTTGGGCCCAGAGGACGTAACGTCCGTCTAAGAAATGATACACTTGGTGGTTCCTTCGGACGTGAAATGTCATGTGATGGGACTTTAACTGAGAACGTTGTAGTCCCCAGTGTGGAGGTCACGTTCGAAGATCTTCAACAAAAGAGAAGGATGGTGTCTTGCCCTCACAATCAAACGTCTCAGACTCAGCTCCCGTCGAACAACGGTGTGTCTTGAAAGAGTGGTATTTACTGGTTCTACGGTGGTAGACCACAAGATCATTGTCAGTAAGAACACTCCCCCAACCGTACCCGGGGAAACGGTCCAGAGGAAACAACTATGACACCCCGACGGCAGGTCTCCGAGTGTCGTCACCGGGTGGGACTACGAAGGGCCAATAGTAACAAGCACACGAGGTCCCCTTGGACCTTGTCGGGACCCAAGTGTACGTAGACGAGAACTTGACCTCCAGTCTCCGAGACACGACGACACTGGAGTCGGTTCAGAAGACTGGAGAGACACTGAGTCGAAGGAGAAGACACTGTAACTACAGAAGGTCAGGAGAGTTAGTCTGGAAAAACAGGGGTTTCGACGAATTGTTATCAGTGTCGTAGATTCCACGACGGCGGATCAACAAGGGATCCAATGAAGGAGACCTGACTGTACCCCCAGAGAACTAATCCGAACTCATAAGACGACTACGAGTTTGGATCAAGGGGTTGGAAGGTCTTTTACATAAGTCTTAAAAAAAACATGGTTACGTCAAATGTCCAACTTCTCCGTAGTACTAAGTTCAGAATTACATCGGTCTTGAAGTTGAACTGGGGAAGAATTTTATAAAAAAACAAATAAACAAATAAACCGACGTGGCCCAGAATCGACGTCGTACGTTCTGGAAACAACTCAGTAAGTCTAGGAAGAAAGTCCACGTGTGTGAGAGATCAATACCACACGCCCAAGTCTTCAACACCACGACCCCGAATCAGCGAAGAACCGTACACCCTAGGACCGAGGAACTGAACCCGACCTTGGGTACAGGGGACGTAACGTTTCACCTAAGGATTGGTGACCTGGTGGTCGCTTCAGGGAACGGGGAAAAAGACCGATCACACTAACTTTCGTTTAGGTTCTGACGTATGGTAAAGTGTACAATTATGAATTCATACAAAACGACTGTAAATGTCTTAAAAATTTATTAATTTTAGGGCGAATTGACGTTTACGTAGGACTATGGTTTGTTTTAATCGTCGTTAAGAAATTACTGTAAATTATGGGCCAAACACAATTTAAGAGGGGGTGTATCATACATTTTACAGTAAAATATGAACCAAACATACTTCTCGGTTTATTCCGGATTTCACCAACTACAAAAAGGCAAAACTTCTTGTCGAAATAACTCCACCTCGAATGTATGGTATGTTGACTGGGTAAATGTTAAATGCAAAGTCGTGAAAAATCACATAAGTGTTCTAACACGTTGGATTAGTGGTGTTGGACTAAAATCTTACAAACATAGGGAGGATTTTATTCGGGACACAGGAAATCGTCAGTGAAGGGACTAGAGGGAGAGGTAAGGGGTTGGAGACGTCGGAGATTAGGATAAACGGAGATATCTAAACGGATAAGATCTGTAAGGCATATTTGTCTTTGTATTGTTAAACGTCAGAAAACGGTACTCGAAGAAAGTGAATCGTATCACGAAGGTATAACACCGTATATAGTATGAAGTATGTAAAAAATAACGGTTCATTTCAATGTGACATACCGAGTTGATGTAAAAAAAGTAGGTAAGTAGTCAACTACCTTTAAACTCAACAAAGGTAGAAAACCGATAATGTTTACTATGAGGCTACTTGCAAGTACATGTCTACAAATACACCTGTATACAAAAATGAAAAGGAACTATATACGGATCCTCACCTTAACAACAAATTGCAAAACTCTTTGATGGTTTAGTAAAAGGTGTTGTCGACACGGCAAAATGTAGGGGCGGTCGTTACACACTTCCAAGGGTAAGGAGGTATGGGGCGGTTGTGAAGAATACTGGACAGAAAATAACACCACGGGATGACCCATACGTGACCACACTATCACACCAAAAGGAAACACAAAGGGACTACCGACGACCACAGCTCTTATAAAAGTGTGTGAAAAACCGATAAAAATATAGAAGAAACCTCTTCACTGACAAGTCTGGGATACTGGTAAAATTAACAAAAAATTTTTTAGTAAGTCATGTCAAGTCAGCGAGTCAGTACAGGCTGAGAAACACTGGGGTACTTAGCGTCGTACGGTCCGGAGGGACAGGTAGTGGTTGAGGGACTGAAGTGAGTCTGAGTGCAGGTAGCTCAGTCACTACGGTAGGTCGGTAGAGTAGGAGACAGCAGGGGAAGAGGAGGGAGGGGGTTAGGGAGGGTCGTAGTCTCAGAAAAGGTTACTCAGTTGAGAAACGTACTCCACCTGTCTTAGTAATCAACGTTCTCTAAAGTATGTTCAACAATAGTCGATGTATTAAACGTGAATAAAAGAGGGTCATACACCCAACGGAAAGTGAAAAAAGTCACTAAAGAGAACGTCAAGTCAAAAAGTCTAAGAATAAATCAGGTCAAATGAAAAAAAGTAAACGACGCACATGAAAATCATAATATAGAATTTTCGGAAACGGATTGGGCCCCAGTATTTTTAAATGAGATAAAAGAAGATTCTCAATTTGAAAATTGGGAATGTAAATCCAGTCACTAGGTAAACCTCAAGTAAAAAATATCGTTAGAAAAAAATTCAATAATAAATAAATAAATAAATACACAAAAACCGACGGGACCCAGAAGTAACGACGCGTGCCCCAAAGACATCAATGTCGGTCGTCCCCGATGAGAGATCGACGTCACACGACTGAAGAATAACGTCACCGAAGAGAACAACACCTCGTGTCCGGACCGCGAGTGCCCGAATCGACGGTGTGACGTACACCTTAGAAGGGTCTGGCCCCTAACTTGGGGATAGGGGACGTGACCGTCCACCTAAAAATGGTGACCTGGTGGTCCCTTCAAGACCTCGATTGCAAAATACACAGTACACTCTATTCTCCAGGTTGAAGTAACAAAGCGTACACCTGTAGATCGACAGTGTCGTGGCAAACAATTTTTGTGACAATAAAAGGGTAGCTTTGTAGAATCGTGAGAACAACTTTTAGGCAACAGACATTTCCGTTCCCAATTAAAGGCCGAAGAGTTAAGATAAGATTACAGTCATGATGTGATAGAAACATTGACACCAAAATGTTATGTAAAGAAGAAAGAAAGACACGATTGTCTAAAGTCGAGAAGAAAATTTATTAATAAATCAAAACCAACACGACCCAGAAGTAACGACGTGTCCGAACGAGATCAACGACACTCTCCCGGATGAGAGATCAACGACACGGACCCGAAGAGAACGACGCCTCGACCCCGAGACCCCACACGTCCGAAGTCATCAGCACTGTGCACCCGAGTCATCAACACCGAGGGTCCAAGATCTCGTGTCCGAGTTATCAACGCCACATGTTCGGATCAACGAGGAATCGCACACCCTAGAAGGATCTAGTTCCTAACTTGAACACAGAGGACGTAACCGTCCGTCTAAGAAGTGGTGACTCGGTGGTCACTGTGGGGTATTTATGCAAAGAATTCTGAGAGAATTAGACAGACACACAGTTTAAAAAATGGAGATGGGCGTTCGGTAAATAAACACTTTTTGGACCCAATAAAAATATTATAAATGGTACTACCCTAAACCGAGTATCATAGGACCACCATAGTGAATGGTACAAAGAGAGAGAGAGAAAAAAATTTGATAATACTCCAAAAAACCATTCGAATATAAATATAGACCTAAGAATTTCTTTAAATAAAAGTCAATATATAAATGAACAACAAAAAGAGACAACGGTTCTTATGAAGATTCACTTTGACATATGAATGACCAAATAGTCAGTCTTCCGTACACAACCCACCAATAGGGTGAAAGTAATTACGATTTTAACTGGTAAACTAAACCTAGTCTGTAGGTAGATAATATTTCAGGGGGTAACTGAACGGTGAAAGACCAAAATCGTCGGTGAGTACGAACGAATCTCGATAACTGATAGGGTACATCTCAACATTTTACTAGTAAAACCTGAAGACAATAAGGAAGGTGTAAATAATCGAAACAAAGAAAAGGAAACAGTTAACAGTCATACTTAAACACGGGATCATTGGAGAATTCCACTAGTCACTAATAAAGAGTCTTAGCAATGACTTAAAATGTGTGGACACAAAACTGGGTAACTCCAGAAATAAGAAAGACTGTGAGTTTAACGGGGAGTGTATTTTTATTAATATACTGCAGACCCGAAACGGAGTTTTAGTAGGTAATCTCCATTACACCTATTCCTTCATCTACTCAGTACTCAACATTAACAACTCAGACCCGTCATCCAAGTGACAAGATAAAAGAGAAGAAAACATACTCCAAAATTTTTAGGACAATCACACACACACCCCACACACGAGTAAGGACAGACTAGCCAATAGGGAACTACAGTCAGGTAACAGTAAGACTATTGAGGGAACTAACGTCACGTCCTCTGGGGCCCCAACCCTTCTAGGGAACCTCTTCCCTTACCGATGGGTGAGGTCCTAAGACCGGACCTCTTAGGGCACCTGACATGTCAGGTGTCCCAACGTTTCTCAGTCTGTGTTGACTCACTGAAAGTGCAGTGAGTGAACTAGGAGTCCGTGTCCTTCGGGGTCCTTGTAAAATATGCAGAGGACAGGGTTTCGATCTTAGTCAGTAAAGAGGTTCCTAAGAAAAATCACCTTGACTGTAACTTCCGGCAGACCGACTAGGTGATCCCACAAGCAGAGTTGGGTCAACAGGAACGGGAATCGGAGACGTCACCTGTCTTGATCTTTTCCAAAAATCTTTTTCTTTTCACTTAGTTTTAAGTCCAGTCATAAACGTAAGTTTACTTTCTCACGTTCTAAAGTAAATTGAAGAAAACGAGATAAAATACCATTTTTAGAACTAAAGACTGTTGATGGTATTAATGAGTAAATGAAATAAGATCAATAAAAATTGTAGATGAATGAATATATTACATTATATGATTAAAATGTCATACACATAAACACATATATAAATCCCACTCTCATCTATAATCAAATTTTTATTACTAAATTGTTCAGATGATACCGAGTAAAATATAAATTCTATAAAGAGTAACCCCACCTATATCAGTTTCTGAAAAAGTATCAATCCGAGATAGTTTGTGACAAGCCAAGTAAACAAAGTCAAACGAAATCTCAAAATCCACAACGTAAAATAGGAGAAACACTAAATAAAACCAAGATTTTACTTCTGATGGCATATTCCTTTTAAGTTTCCAAATTAAAGGTAGGTACAAGGGAAGAGGAACAAAAAAGAAAGAAAGGTACTTCTTAGTAAAAATAAACATGATCTTAATGGGAAGATTACAAATTTTTTATGTATAATTTTCATATTTTACCTATAAGAGGAGGAAAAAGGGGTTTTCGATCGTATGACATGTGAGATCCCACGAAACGAAACAATGAAATGTTATAAAGTCCTGTAAGAAAGAAGAACTTGATACAATATTATCAGACTGGAAAAATAGTCTGATCAAAATATAAACACAAGATGAATTCACGTAACACCCTATACCGGCAGACAATAATTAATATGGTATTTTATGACTCTCAATCCCTGAATTGACACTCAAAATACTTTTCAGAGAAAAAGAAAGGAAGAGTAGTATCTCATGCTAATTTACGGAATGGAAAAAATGAGAGAGAGAGAGAGAGAGAGAGTCAGATTTTCTTAAGGACGGGTTTCTTATGTAGTTCGTCTCTCCTCGACTTTTCTCTTATAAAGTCCATAACCCTTACCAGTCTCGAAACAATAAGAGGAGTGAAGGACAAGAGTAAGTAATCAGACTCTCCCTGTATTTTCGAAGTCTGGGGTACGTACATGAGGTGAATATATTATTTACTAATCACTGAGTCCTCCTTTCCTAGACTGTCAAGATGAAACCCGTCTAAATAATAGAATTAGGTATGGAAGAACGATTTCCAATGAATCGGGAAGACTCTTTTTACACGTATGTAAATTAAAATTTCTGTAATAGAAAGTTCGTAACTTTGTTCCACTAAAAGGTAAATTTACATGGTTCCTTCTTCGATGTTCCTCGAAAAAAAATTAGGACTCTAAACAAAAACGCGGAATCTTAGACCCTTGACCACAGAAAAATTTTAGGTCTAAATAAGATTTTAAGTCTCTCCATAGATAAGATCCGTTAGTCACTCTTTTCGAAACAGCAGTTGAAACGGTTCTTTATGAGTGAGATCACTTAGGTTTTATAGTTTCAGAAGAAACCGTAACTTTACATTTATATTTAACTTTCTCTATTTAAAGTACACATATTTTGTATCAAAAATTAGGTAATAACAAAGGTGTGTAACTCTACAGGTCCGAAAATATACAGTACGACAAACCTTTTAAAATAGAAAACGGACATATAATCTTACTATCGAGAGAGTCCTGTTATTATAAAAAGATCAGGAGCAAACTTCATAACCAGGACTTGGAAAACTTTGTATCTCACGAAACTTTTAATCCAATGTCAATGTCGGGGACAAAAACAGTGTGACGCGTACGTACTTAACAAGGGACATTACGTTTTAGATGTCCCTTAAACCCGAGTGTAAGATCAATTCTTCGGAACGTAATCACGAAAGACACACGAGACTGGGAACCAGTCGTCCCTGCACGTAGATGTTTATTTATCTACGGTACACTTCATCATGGAGAGTGGTTCAGGTGGACACCAGTCTCGACGTCATTGACCAGGGACGAAGGCAGCGAAAACATCCTCGTGTTCTTGACACCTCTCTACTCGCTTTATCTTCGGTTTCAGTTCATGCAGTTTAACCGGGCCAGGGAAGCCTGTATACCACACAGGAAGAAGGACCACTTCCACTCAACCCACACCACCTCCCTCGTAAATAGAAATGGTGAAGAAAACAATTTTCACAAGTGTCTATTCGAACCACCATCAGGGAAAAAACAACAACAAATCAACGAGTCAGAACAGGGAAACGCTGGGGTATCTGACGTCGTACGGTCCGAAGGGACAGGAAGTCGTAAAGGGTCTCACACGAGTTTCAGTACAGGTAACTCAGTCATTACGGGAGGTTGGTAGAGTAGGAGACATCAGGGAAATAGGACGAAAGATGAAAGGGTCCTATTGCACCAGAAAAGGTTACTCAACCGAGAAAGGTACTTCATCGGTTTCATAATCTCGAAGTCGAAGTCGTAGTCAGGAAGGTTACTTATAAGTCACAAATAAAGGAAATTCTAACTGACCAAACTAGAGGAACGTCAGGTTCTCTGAGAGTTTTCAGATCCCCATCAGGGGTCGGGGGATCGTAAACGTGCACGTCGTAGAACCGTCAACACTGGACTCAACTCGTCACCCTGTCTGCACTTCAGTCGATACTCCGACCACTCACTCGGACCGACGGGAGTCCAGAGTCTTGTCGACACAGAACCGGGACGAGAAACAGTGATGACATTTCAGGGGTCTCCTCACGGAAATGAAAATGAACGATCACGAAAGAGGATTCTTACAAAGTGAATACAATAGTCCTCACGTGACCTGATCCTTCAAACAACTGGTGTTTGAATTACCATGAATTAAACATAGGACAATCTACCCAAACGAGCCTTTTCCGTTACCGTGGGATGAGGTCATGAGAACGGACCTTTTAGGGTACCTGTCTCCTCGGACCATCCAACGTCAGGTACCCCAGCGATTCTCAACCTGTGTTGACTCGCTAAAGTGAAAGTACGCAACCTCTTCCTTTACCGTTGGGTGAGGTCACAAGAACGGACCTCTTAGGGTCTCGACCCCCTTGGACCACCCGACGGCAGATACCCCAGTGTGTCTCAGCCTGTACTGAATTGTCGTCGTCTACGCAAACGTCTAAAATACACCGGAAGTCTAGACAAAAAAAAAAAAACGTTTAACGACCGGAAGGTTGGATCTTCCTGTCTCCACCCAGACTTTAAGTCAAATACTTGTTCGTCTCTCACACAATAACTCAACTACTCCTTTGAGAAGGTCATTGAAGGAGTAAAAATGTAGAACGGGTCGTATACTAAATAGGACCTCTTCCAAGGTACACATGAACTTTTCTTACACATTAGACGACGAAAACCTACCTTACGAGACATTTATAGTTCAATTCAGGTACACCAGATTACAAAGTAAATTCCCGACACAAAAGAATAACTAAAGAGACAGACTTACTTGACAGGTAACTATATTCACACTACAATTTGAGGGGGACACAATAACACAGTAACAGTTAAAGAGGAAAAAAGTACGGACAATTGTAAACACAAAATACGACTCCACGAGGATATAAGCCTCTTCCGTTACCGTTGGGTGAGGTCCTGAGAACGGACCTTTTAGGGTACCCGCCTCCTCGGATCACCCAACGTCAGGTACCCCAGTGATTCTCAGCCTGCACTGACTTGCTGAAATGAAAATGAAAAATGAAAGTACGCGACCTCTTCCTTTACCGTTGGGTGAGGTCACAAGAACGGACCTCTTAGGGTCCCTGACCCCTCGGACCATCCGACGACAGAGACCCCAGCGTGTCTCAGCCTGTGCTGACTTCGTTGAATCGTCGTCGTCGTCGAGGATATAACCCTACGTATATATAAATGTTAACAATAAAAAAAAAGAACCTAACTAGGAAACTAGTAATACATCACAGGAAACGAAGAACATTCTAAGAACTGAAATTTCAGAAAAAACAGATTCACAACGATGAGACCGAAAGAAAACTAAAGGTAAACGTACCTTATGGAAAATGGTAAAGGAGTGAAAGTTAAACTTACATAGAGACCTAGACTTTACTCAGAGAACATCCACCGCATATATGTCCAGGATAAAAACATAGGTAAGTCGACAAACAAACCACAGAAAACCAATCTCGTAAATCAGACAAACGTAAATTCGATTAATAGTTATACATATAAAGACAACCCGAAGGGAACACCGAGTCGACCATTTCTTAGGCGGACGTTACACCCTCTGGACCCAAACTAGGGACCCAACCCTTCTAGGGGACCTCTTCCTTTTCCGATGGGTGAGGTCATAAGACCGGACCTCTTAAGGTACCTGACATATCAGGTGTCCCAACGTTTCTAAACCTGTACTGATTCGTTGAAAGTGAAAAGTATAAAGATAACCGG
Source organism: Capra ibex (assembly GCA_006410555.1). NCBI lineage: Eukaryota > Metazoa > Chordata > Mammalia > Artiodactyla > Bovidae > Capra > Capra ibex. The sequence continues at coordinate 44,685,790 of SJYO01034137.1, forward strand.
TAAAGTCATCAACAAAGCCTAAAAAAAAGGGGAAAGAATAAAACGAGAGAAGACTAAACTACTGATAGAAAACACAACCCAAACCTAAGGAAAAAGAAAAAAACAGCCACATATAGATATTATCAATGGTACTTCAAAAACATATCGTCACATATACATATGGATGAACAAAATTCAATGATTTCAATGATTAGAGAATTAATGTTTATGTAAAATCTAGGAGACGTAAACATGAGAAGACAGGAGCACTAATGACAAAAACTATGACATAAAATGTAAATTAACAAAACACATAGGGAATTGACGAATAACACCTATGTCTACCAAAATGATGAAAACAGAAAATTGGAGGAATGATCAACATACATCTACTGAAGGATGAAAATAAAATATAAACGGAAATGGTCACTCGAAAAAGCAACATTGGAGGAAAAATCAACATCTGAAAAGAAAAGGTGGACCTCTTCTAGGAAATCGTAAACAACATTTCGACTTAAGCAAATCGAAAAAGAACAGACGTTTCGAAAACTAAATAAGTAGTCTACAATCACTCTTGGAACGACCCATCTCATAAGAACCAACATCCAAAAAGAGAAAATAATGAAATTCATATAACACGGTGACAGAAAACCAGACGTCTCAAAACGGACTCTTTAGTCATCTATCAGAATACCCTTAAGGAACACACAATAGACAACGAAAAGGAAACAACGAAAGTTATAAGAGTGAATTTTACGAGAGTATTGTCGATTTTTCTCCATTAATACACTTCATTACTTACAGAATTGTAAGACACCATTAGAAAAGAGTTATAAATGTATATAGTTTAGTAATATGATACGTGGAATTTGAATATATTACAAGACTTAGTCGAAATAGATTTATTTTAATCTCTTCTACCGTAGTACACTAGTAAAATTTATTTTGAGGATTCCACAAACTATTTTAAGTTGATAAGTAATATTTTTAAAGACATTTTAAGATCTTATGTTTATATGAAGGAGTTATCCTATCTTACAAAATTTGGATAGTGTCAAAAGATGAGTTGTCTCTTCACGATCTCTCTTTGAATGTCTTTAACTCTAGTCTTGTTCAATGGGAAATTGTAACAAAACATGTAAGATCCTTCACACCATTATACATTTTTTTTTTAAAATTTGTATATAGAAATCCTTTACTTCTTTTTAATAATAATTATAAACAATACAAACAAATAGAAAATCGTTTCTATATGTCTTAGTATAAAAATTGATAAACTATATTGGTATCTAAGTGTCCTTGAACCTTTTTATTACGTCTCTTAGTTTTTCAGTCTCATTGTTCATACCCATTTCTACATCCCTTTGACCTCAGGAGTATATGACGACCATCCTTTCATTTTACCACGTCAGTGGAATCTTTTGTCAGACCGTCAAGGAGTCTACAATTTGTATCTCTACGGCATACTGGGTCCTCCATATGTACGGATTCTCTTAAGTTTCGTACATAAGTGTCTTTTTAAACATGTACTTTTATATATCGACGTAAATCGGTTTTCTACCTTTATGGTATAAGTAGTAGACTACTTCCCTACTTGTTTTTCAGTATATAGGTACTCCACTTTATAATTAACCAGTATTTTACATTACTTCACATGACGAAGTATGATGTCGTACCTACTTAAAACCTTGACAATATACTTCACTTCCTTCTAAAGAAATGTTCTTTTTGTTTTGTTAGGATAGTGTTCTAAAGAAACCATATCTTACAGGTCTTTTTCCTTTAGGTATCTTTGTCTTTCATCTAATTACTAACGAATTCTCACCCCACCCTAGTACCCTGTATCCACTCATAATTGATTACCATGTCCTTAAGAAAAAAATCTACTACTTGTACAAAATTTTAACTGGTACCACTATCAGTGTGTATAGATATTTCTATGATCTTAGGTGACTTAGTCTATGGAATTTACCCACTTAACATACGATACACTTAATATAGAGTTATCGTAAAATTTTTAATATTTCTACGACTCTCAAGAGAAAAGTAGTTAAAAGGGAGTTACCATTGTACAGTTATCACATTACAGTGTTGATCTGTCAGCGGAACCATGCATGTCAAGTATCTGGAGTTAGTCTAAAACACAAGATATACATGAGCAAATACACACACACAAATCAAGATACGTCAAAAGAGTGTTCACATCTGAACACAATGGTGGTGACATCAGTTCTATAACTTGACATTAGGTAGCTCTTATGGAACACGATGGGAAAATACCGGTATCTGTGGAGGGTGGGGAAGGACGAGGGAAGGGAACCAGAGAAATGGGTCATCGTTGGAGATTAAAGAAAAGACAGAGTTATTAAAACAATAAAGTTCTCAGGGTGTATTCACTTAGTATGTTATGTATTTAAAAACTGAAGAAAAAACGTAAATCGTCTTTAGGGAATTCTAGATAGGTTCAGTATTACACATAGTTATCAGGGTAGCGAAAAATAACGACTTATCATAGGGTATCATACCTTCATCGTCAAACAAATCAGTAAGTAGAGACTTCCTGTAAACCCAACAAGGATCAAACACCGATAATACTTGATTCGACGATATTTATAAACACATATCTAAAAACACACTTACTTCACAAGTAAAGTAACCCTATTTACGGGTTCTCTTGTTAACGACTCGGTATACCATTCTTGTGTAATTCGTAATATTGTTTGTCGATCCGATAAAAGATCTCACTGATATGGTAAAATGTAAGAATGGTCGTTTTATACTCACGAGGTCAAAGAATAGTAGGAGAGATCGTACACCGCAATAGTAAAAAAAAATTAAAATCGGAAAGACTATACAAAATACTTTAGAATAACGTCAATATAAAACGTAAAGGGATTACCGATTACTAAAACTTGTAGAAAAGGACACGCATAAACAGTAGACACATAGGGGAAGTCACTTTATAGACAAGTGTCAAAAAAACCGGTCAAAAGATCAATCTAAAAAAAAAAGAATGACAACTTAAAATTCCCAAGAAATATATAAGACCTAGGTTCAGGAAGTGACTTACACTAAACGTTTATAAAAAAGTACCAGACATCGACACAAAAATAGAGGAACTGTTCCAGAGAGTGTCTTAGAACAACAAATCAGTCAGTGATTCAGTACAGGATGAGACGTTGACGGACCTGACGTCGCACGGTCCGAACTTATGTGTAAGAATTAAATCCACTGTTCACAAAATAGTAACAAAAGGAAAAATACTTAGAACAAAATTCACAATGTAGGTTCTCAAAGAAAGACAGACCATGAAGGGAACCACTAGGTCACCACTTCTTAAACGGAGGGTTACGTCCCCTGTGTCTAAGCTAGGGACCAGGTCCTTGATTCTAGGTTGTACGGCACCCCGTCGATTCGGGTACAGGTGTAGATGACTCGGGTGTGAGATCTCGGTGTTCGACGTGGATGACTCCACGTGTACGGGATCTCGAACACGACTTGTTTTGGTCCTCCGTGACGTCACTCTTCGGGTGTGTGAAGTTGGTCGCTCGTCGGGGGTGACCGACGTTGATCTCTTTCTGGTGTGTTTCGATGTCTCTGGGTCACGTCGGTTTGATTCATTTATTTACTTGAAATTTTCGTCTTTTTGAGTTTATTATGTAATTTTTTAAAATTTTTCTCGAGATTGAGATCCGAGGTTTCTAAAACCTATGAAATACCAAAACGTAAATACAGGAACCAGGTAAAACTCAAAAACATATTTCACACTTCCAAAAGCTAGTTCCAAGTAAAAACTGGACACCTACAGGTCAACGGGGTCATGACAAACAACTTTCCACAAAAGGCGTAGCATAACTCAGACATAGGAACAGTTTAATTAAACTTATATAACGACACCTAGATAAAGACCCACGGGATTAGACAAAACGACTAAACGTATAGACAGGAAGACGACTATAGTGTGACAGGACTAGTGAAATTGACATATCATACGGAATTGTAGTTGGACTTACTAAGGAAAGTGAAAAAAGAAGAAAAAGTCTTAAGAAAATCGATGAAATCTAGGAAAAGGAAAGGTACTTGTGCAATCTTTTTGGAACAGACATAAGTGTGTGTTTTTTTTGGTTCGACCCTAAAACTACCCGTAGCGTAACTTTAATATCTAGTTAATCCCCTCTTAACTATTGAAATGATACGACTCAAAAAGACAGATACTTGTGCCGTAATCTAGGAGAAACTAAAGAAAGTTGTAAAACATTAAAAGTCACACGTCTATGAACATGTACAATATTGTTATATGTCTCAGTAAAATTTAAAAATCCAAATAAAATTTAAGTCACTTATCTAGTTCATTTAAATGTACTGTATACAGTTTTTGTACTTTATTGGGCACACACACACTTATTGATACACGTTGGTAAATCTTATACACCATTTTTTCTCTAGTGTGTGTCTTACCGTCTGTATGTGTGTTTTAACAAACCCATTCCCCATCTTACACAAAATTACCGTATTTATTGTCTAAAGAGATCCAGGAGTTAAACTTGTATGGTAATTTAGAACTTCCTTCAAATAACCGTATTAAATTCTTCATTTAATTTTCACTCACTAAGTAAGTAATGAACTTATCCGATAAGTCTTAGGATTTAAATTTTTGAGTTGCTTTAATATTAAATGTTTTACATATATAACTATAACTTGTGTTAATATGGCGTGTCGGAAGTCTAGTTAGTATATATAACACTCTCTTGTTCAAACTACACAAATATCTAGGAAGGCAGTATAAAGGAAGATATAACCACTTGTGAAACAGGGGTAAACATCTAAGTTGTTTGTACCTAGTGATTAAGTTTTCAATCTTAATTGAAAACTTTTTTCATCCGATTGGATCAAGTCTGGGTACACCAAGTCCCCAGTCGACATGAAGTACGACATAAAAGATAACAATAATACCTTTCACGAACCCACAACCTCGACCCTTCTAACCGGATCTTAAGAACTATATTATAACAGAGACACTCTTTATCGTCTTTGAGTACTGAACCTCTCTGTAGAAATTGAAAGAAGTTGGAGTCAAAGAAGTACACTTTTTACCCTTAATATTAAGAAAAAGTAAAATTCACCTCTTCCGTTACCGTTGGGTGAGGTTCATCACGTAACTGTCCAAGTCTACTTCTTAGACTGTCCAGAAAAAAAGGGTAAATAACAACAACAAAGGTAACCTCTTATTAACGAAATGTTACAACACAATGAAAAATGACTTATAATTGTACTTAGTCGAAATACTCATAGGGGAGGTAAGGTGGGGAGATCCAATAGTGTCTCGAGATTACTTCTAATTCACTCTATTACATACATTTATTTACATCATCGACTTATAAATCATGTAAAATCCAATCGATTGAGGAATGGGGAGGAATGTTGAAGGATTAAGGACCGGGGACTCAGGAGGTTGAAAATTAACCAAAAATCTTAGTACTATGTCTCGTCCCCAACCTTTTGGAAAAATTATTTCCCGGTCTCTCAGTTACAGACTCTGGAACGACCGACACGGAGAGGAGAGACACGAATATCGGGTCTTTGTCATTCGTCATACATTTATTTACTCGAACCAATACAAGGATATTTCAAAATAAATGCCTGATACTTTATATTACAAAAGTGAAAAGTACTTCATAATAAGGAGAAAACTAAAAGAAAGTTGAGACATCTTTATCTTTTAAATGATAATCGAGAGTCCGGTTTTTTAGTCCCCCACTACCCCGTCTTTTGACCGAAATCATGGACAGTATCAAACGACCGGGGTTATCCCTCCTACTGAGAGTACTCGGACAATGTACTGTCACAAGAGTCACTGATTCTTGTATGTGAGACTTTCTTTTCTGGAGCCACAGTATAAGACCGAAACGGTGGATCAAACTGGAAGGTATTCAATGAAATGAAAGTAAAGATTTGAAGTCAAACGATAGGATCCTGCGACTGAAAAATACTCCAAATTTCCTTTATTATGTCTTTGCCTCTGCGAATATGTTTACTAAAGTTATCTACCCTCGACATTCGTAGATGTCACAAGGAAAAAGTAACTTTAGAAAACGTCAAATACAACTATTCAAAAAGTTTTGGGGTATTCCTTGTCATTCCGTAAAGGGTACTGAACGGTTTCTAGAACAAAGAAACGTTCTTTAGAAACACATTTGGAAGGCTAAATATTTAAACGGAAATTGAAAGGAACGTTGGTGTTGGTCTCTGAACTCCACTCTTTGGACCCCTTGACCGGGAGAAGAGAGACTTGACATTTTCGTAGTGTCTTCCGTAAGTTTCGTAGAGTCTTAGTACTTAATTTAGTTTTACTTAACGGTCAACAAAAATCCCTCTCTTTGGCGATTACTCGTCTCAGAAATTGTGGTAAAACGAAAACTCGTCGGTAGGGAGAGACGGTACACGGATTTTCTAATTTTTTTTTTTTTTTCTTTCGTACGACTACTGTGTCGCTTCGTGGTTCCGTCGTCAAACCGTCCTTCGGTGAAATCTTGAGACCACTCGTGTCGTCCGAGTGCCTGAATCCGGTGCAACTTCAACCCGAATCTCGGTTTCGTACGGGTGTCAAATCGGGTGACCGTAGGGAGGTGGGGTCAGACTTGGACTACATTCCGTGTCCACTACATCCTTAGTCGGTCATGTGTGTGGACGTTCTTCTCGGGTTCCGATTCGTCTGAATTAGTGTCGGTCGACGGTCCTGACTTAGGTGTCATTGCCGATTCTCCACGAACCGTCTCCTAGTACATGTAAGAGTCAGGACAGACTGAGAAACGCTTGGAGACCTGACATCGGGCGGTCCGAGGAGACAGGTACCCTAAGAGGTCCGTTCTTATGACCTCATCCAATGGTAAAGGAAGAGGTCCCTTAGAAGGACTGGGTTCCTAGTTTGGATGCCGAGGACGTAACGTTCGGTGAAGAAAGGGAGGCGTGGTGAACCCTTCGGGGACTTACTCCTTTCCGACCCCAATAATCACCTAGGATGAAGAGGAACCATCTTATGTATGGAAGAGGACGGAAATTCAATACGTTCGAGCTGGGGAGTCTTGTTTTGGTTGGACTACTCCTAACGGAGTTCTATCTTCAACGATCCATCGAGTGTCTTAGCGTTCGTCTCAGATGTACACAGACACGTGTTTTCTTAACCCAGAAGTGACCTAGGACGGATCCGACGACAGAAGAGGGTCTCTATTTTCCTATGACCACAGATATCAACCTTCTGACCTCTCCTCTGCACAGCCCACCTGAGTCTAAGATCCAAATCCCTCCTTCCCCCTTGGAATAACGGAGACCTGGAAGAGGATAATACATCCAGACGGTGATTCCAAGATTCCGTCTAGGAGAGAACCCTCTCGGGAATATAGTGATCGTGTCTCGGTTCGGGGAACGACAAAATTGAAAGGGGTCGACGAGACGTAAAACACCCATCTGAGTTTTTATTAACACAGGGAACTACTACCAGGGACAACGACTCACTGTCATAAAAGACTCAAAGAAAATATGGGAGAAGGGGGTGGGGGTCAATACTTGAACATAACCTTATGGGTGACATTCAACAAACGAACAAGTGACTGGTCTGGTCTTACTAGAGCCCTCAACCCCGTTAGGTAGTCCTAGGACACAACGGAGTGGGGTTTCGGGGAGTGACCCCTCCACGTCTAAACTCTCGTCCTTCCGTTGTCGACGTTTGGTATAAAATAAAGACTAGGAGAAGGATCCGGGACGTCGACCCGACCACGGTTGGGACATACTGATTTGGTCACCGAGGGCTTCGGTTCACTACGACTGACCGTACCAGGTGGGACGTGACTAAAGTGGGACCACCTTGATCGGAGAGATGTTTCCTAGACTGAGAAGGGACTCAAAAGGGATTCCTGAGTCTCCAAGAATGTCCCGATATAAGGGGAAGAGTCTGTGGGTGAGTCTAAGGATGACGGAAATAGAGGAGGAGAACCCTCCTTCGACCTCCACACGGTACTGGAAGTGACAGTCTACCAAACACTTGGCGGGTGCCTCTGACCCTCCCCATAAAAACGTTAAAAAGATTAACAAAGGGAGTCTTCATCATTTGAGCATCTGTCAGAGAAAATTTCAGTCTCTACAAAAACAAGTCTGGACACAAGATTAGGACCGAAATAGTGAATAATAGTAGCGACCGGGGAAGTAAAGTTCCGCCCCTTCAACTACCACGACTATACTACCATTGTAAACTCCCTCCGAGACTTTTAATTATTATAAATAATTCGTAGCCAGCATGATGACCAAATTCATGGACAGGAGAACGTATGTGTGGGTACATATGAACGTGTGAAACACGATTAAACATACGTATAACGGAAACATCACCACCACACCCTTAATGATCTAAAAACGTTTATAAAAACTTTTCAAACAAAAAAGGACTGGTGATCTTTACACAAAATTCAATTTAAAAACCTCATTCCTTTTCGTGTCCTGTCATTATGTTTAGTACACTCTACTAGTAACGATGGTAAAGGAGTACATCACTTAAAAGATTTTTTTTTTTTTTACAAATTTTAAAATAAAGTATCCTAGTACGACATGTTTGAGAAAATTACACTTATTAAATAATAGTACCTAGGTCGACAAAAAGACATCTCATCCCTAAGGGTCCACCGAGTCACGATTTCTTATGTGGACGGTTCCGGCCTCTGTGTCCAAGTTACGGATCCAGTCCTTTTAGGGGACCGCCTCCTTTACCGTTGGATAAGGTCATAAAAAACAGTCCTGTTAACGTACCTCCCTTCTAGGACCTCCCGATGACAGGTACCCTAATGTTTCTCAACTTGTGCTGACTCGTACTAACACGTGGTAACATCTCATCAGAAGACAAGCCCTATAGTATTAATAGTTTAGAGAATATCAACTGTAAAACCCAACAAAGATAAAAAAACGAGACTTTTTGAGATCAACTCGGAAGAACGAAACAATAAAAACATGTGTAAACATTGAAGAAAAAATTATTCAAAGATTGTCGTTCAACCTGATTTTCATCCTTGTAAAAATTTCGAAACTTAGCAATAATTGTTTAAAAGAAGGTATTTCCGAAACGACAAAATTTACTGGTAGTTATCACCAGGAGAAAGTATGGAATAAATTAACTCGTAATTAAAACATTTTCTATTTGATAATATATATGTACTTTTAAATAGATTAAAGAAGAATACCGAATAACTGATCAATAAAATATTAAAATTTGTAAAAGACTAGTACAAGAAACGGTGAATACAAACTAAATACTATTGGACACTGTATATTTCGTATACCTTAAAAAATAGTAGGATAATCAACATTTATAAATAAGTGGTCAGTAAACAGAAAATTAAAAAATACCACTCCAGAGAAAGAAAGTAAAGAAAGAGAAAAGTTTTTTTGTATCGTTTCAGGTATATAAAATATCAATTTCGAAAATTAGAAAAGGAAATAAAATCGTAAACACGATCTGTAAAGGTGTAGGGTGGGGTAGGGAGTGACCTTAGTGTTTTTATAGGTTGACATATAAGAAAGATTTAATAATTGGATAGAACTTACACGATATAGTACTCATACTCCAGTCAAGTCAAGTCAGCGAGTCAGCACAGACTGAGAAACTCTGGGGTACCTGATATCGTACGGTCCGAAGGGACGGGAAGTAGTTGAGGGTCTCGGATGAGTTTGAGTACAGGTAGTGTAATCACTACGGTAGGTTGGTAGAGTAGGAGACAGTAGGGGAAGAGGAGGGCGGAAGTTAGAAAGGGTCATCGTCCCAGGAAAGGTGACTCAGCCAAGAAGCGTAGTCCACCGGTTTCATGACCACAAAGTCGAAGTCGTAGTCAGGAAGGTTAGTCCTGACTAAAGGAAATCCTACCTGACGAACCTAGGGGAACGACAAGTTCCCTGAGAGCTCAGAGGAGGTTGTGGTGTCAAGTTTTCGTAGTTAAGAAGCCACGAGTCGAAATATCAGGTCGAGAGTGTAGGTGTGTACTGATGATTTTTTTGGTATCGAAACTCATCTGCTTGGAAACAACTGTTTCATTATAGAGATGAAAAAAAAAAAAATCTAGTCACCTTGTTTTATCTTTCGGGTCTCTATTTAGGTGTGTGNAGTTTTCGTAGTTAAGAAGCCACGAGTCGAAATATCAGGTCGAGAGTGTAGGTGTGTACTGATGATTTTTTTGGTATCGAAACTCATCTGCTTGGAAACAACTGTTTCATTATAGAGATGAAAAAAAAAAAAATCTAGTCACCTTGTTTTGTCTTTCGGGTCTCTATTTAGGTGTGTGTATACCTGTGGAATAGAAACTGTTTCCTCCGTTCTTAAATGTTACCTCATTTCTGTTAGAGAAATTGTTCACCACGACCCTTTTGACCAGTTGGTGAACATTTTCTTACTTTGATCTAGTGAAAGATTGTCGTGTGTGTTTTTATTTGAGTTTTACCTAATTTCTAGATTTACATTCTGGTCTTTGATATTTTGAGGATCTCCTCTTGTATCCGTTTTGTGAGAGACTGTATTTAGTGTCGTCCTAGGAGATACTAGGTGGGGGGTCTTATGACCTTTATTTTAGTTTTTATTTGTTTACCCTAGATTAATTTAATTTTCGAAGACATGTTGTTTCCTTTTATAGAGACGAAAAATTATACGACAGATCCAACCAGTATCGAAAAGAAGGTTCCTCGTTCGCAGAAAATTAAAGTACCGACATCAGTGGTAGACCTCACTAAAACCTCGGGGGGTTTTATTTCAGACAGTGACAAAGGTAACAAAGGGGTACATAAACGGTACTTCACTACCCTGGTCTACGGTACTAAAATCAAAAGACTTACAACTCAAAATTCGGTTGATAAAGTGAGAAGAGAAAGTGAAAGTAGTTCTCCGAGAAGTCAAGAAGAATTGAAAGACGGTATTACCACAGTAGACGCATAGACTCCGATAACTATAAAGAGGACCGTCAGAACTAAGGTCGCACACGAAGTAGGTCGGGTCCTAAAGTGTGCTACATGAACTATATACAATTTATTCGTCCCACCGTTATATGTCCGAACTGCATGAGGAAAAGGATAAACCTTGGTCAGACAACAAGGTGCAGGTCAAGATTGACAACGAAGAACTGGACGAGTCACTAAAGAGTCTTCTGTCTAGTCCATCAAACCATAAGGGTAGAGAAAGTCTTAAAAGGTGTCAAATAACACTAGGTGTGTCAGTTTCCGAAACCGTACCAGTTATTTTGTCTTTATCTACAAAAAGACCTTGAGAGAAAAAGCTACTAGGTCGTCTACAACCGTTAAACTAGAGAACCAAGGAGACGGAAAAGATTTAGGTCGAACTTGTAGACCTTTAAGTACCATGACAACTTCGGACCGAACCTCTTAAAACTCGTAATGAAACGATCACACACTCTACTTACGTTAACACGTCATCAAACTCGTAAGAAACCGCAACGGAAAGAAACCCAAACCTTACTTTGGACTGGAAAAGGTCAGGACACTAGTGACGACTCAAAAGGTCCAATCGACCGTATAACTGACATCGTGAAAGTGTCGTAGTAGAAAATCCTAAACTTTATCGAGTTGACCTTAAGGTAGTGGAGGTGACCGAAACAAGCATCATTACGAAGGATTTCGGGCGAACTGAAACGTATGGTCCTACAGACGGAAATCCACTCACTAGTGTGGTAGTACCAATAGATCCAGTACTACTAGAAAAAACATATCAAGAAGACACATAAGAACGGTGGAGAAGAATTATAGAAGACGAAGACAATCCAGGTATGGTAAAGACAGGAAATAACACGAGTAGAAACGTACTTTACTCCATCCTTAATGATAAAACTATCCGTACTATTGATAAAGAAATTTTTGAATTTTTTTGTATTTTTGAATAATTTTGGTTAGTTTTATCAAACTTAGGTATCTATTTGTAATTTTTATCGTTTTCGGTTCGGAGGTCTGCCTTTATATAAAGTCCCTTATAATTTTTTTTTTTACCACGAATCATTACTCTTCTATGATGAGACCGTTAAAATCAATTAAGATTTATCGACTTCACGGTATAAATTTAAGATATAATTGGAAAAACACAATGAGTGACTCCACCGATGATCCTCAAGTGAAATTGAAGAAAAAGAGACCTATACAAAAAAGACAGTGTTAGAGACAAAAACCTCGTCGGACTGGAAGACCTACCATAGAGAGACGTCTCTTTTGAACACCTAGAAAGGTTAAAGACACCTAGGAAGGTCAGAAGACTATCGAGACAAAATCGAAGGTAGAGAAATCAAATGCTCACTAAATAGATCAGAAAATTTTTTGAGACTAAAAGGTTATCGGGACGGATAAAACTTTGTCACTACATCCAACTGGCGTCCATTTTAGTGTTTTAGTGACTACTGAACCTTTTTAGTCTACATAAGTCTCTTTCTCGTGACTAAGAAACATGGAGGACAAAGTCCTTTTCTACTTTCCCTTCTTGTTCGACCACGGAGCGGACGACCCCTAGTGGTTTCTGAGTCACTACGCACACCTACTTTTCTGGTTCCTTCACAACGTCCTCACCGGTGACTGGTGCCAGTTCGCGACCCGTCGGAGTGGGTTCTCGAAGTGTGACCATCCCTGACCGACTCCCGTCACTCACCCGATCGTATAAGACCCACTATGGTACCCCATCCCCTTTGTTATGTTCGGGTAACCCGAAGGGACCGGAACCTCTCCCTGTCTACCACCCCCAGGGATCCCGTCCCTTACCCCCATCAGTGACCAGATATTCACTCCCTCTACAGACTCTCGACCCAGAGGAATCGGTGGAGAAAGAGAGACCAGGAGATTCCGACAGACTCAAGGAATTAATCTTTCTCGGTCAGTTCCTACTAAGAGAGAGAAGACACCAAGACTACGGTAGGGGTCATATGGGATTTTTCGTTAAACTACTACGACACTCCGGCATGCCTACGAAGAGTAGAGATCAAAATCTTCAAAGATTTAGTCGCGAATTCTTAACACTGTAGAACGGTTCGACACAAAAGGGTCGGACGGATACTTCTCTTGCACGATAGGTCACCTTTATCGTGTCTGACACCCCATCACAAGCTTTAGTCGAAAGGAAGGGTCAAGATACGAAACGAGTTCAATGAAGAGGAGAGACTCGAAATTACAGGAACCAACACTTTACCCTCATCATTATGGACAAAGAGTCTCAATGGTCTCAGTTTACTCTACTACTCTTGTTTTACGAGTTGCACTTTTATGTGACTTACATCCTTCCTACACACAAACAAGGTCTGGAAATTTGAAGACTTAAGAAGGAGGGTTGGAGTCATAGACGAAAGTCGTCTCATATGGCACACCGGGAGTGATATCGGTCGGTGTGACTATATGTTTTTAGTCATCACGTTAATAAAACATCACACATAACTCGGTATTCTCTTAGTCTTTCACAACTTTAAACAGTCAAAGAAGTCTTGAGGATTTGACATGACAAGAGGTCGAGAGTACTTGTGAACTTTATAGACATAGATCCGTTTTAGAATGTAGTCCCGTAGTCTTTTTTTTTCCATAGTTCTTCCCCGGAACCTCCCTTATAATCAATAGATTAAACTCGTAACTAACTATATGAGAACGGTCAACCCTCCTTAGAAGTCTTTTGTATGGAAGGAAGATGAATCCAGATGAATGGACGGTACGAAAAACTCACATTAACAAGTTCATAAAGAAGACATATAATATGTAACTGGTGATGTACTCTACCATAATGAAGACGAAGTTGGTATATCATTCTAACTTCTTTTACGTACTCCACTTCCTATATTAAATGAAGACAAAAATAGGTAGAGTAACGAGAAAGAGTACGATTTCAAGGGTCAAAAGAAAACAAAAGTAAAAGAAACACAAGTCTCTCAAAAAGAATTCGGTAAGAAATTTCCATTTAGACGATCGTTGTTTAAGAAATCAAAAGGAAATCGACTGACTCTGAGAAGAATAAAAGGGAAGTAAGTACTTCTAATTAAAACGGTCTATGTCTTAAACTCTAAGAGTCAAGAAAATCACGGACTTTTTACAGTAAGGTGAAGAGAGACCGGAGACGGCAAAGTCGTATCTTTGAAAGACAGTAGCACAACCACAAGGAAATATCCATTGTACGACGAAAAGATACTTACAAAACTTCTAACAGAAAGAGATCAAAAGTATTCAAGAAACACACCTAAAGAATCCGAATAAGACAACATCCCAAACGAATCGAAGAACTTAAACGTCCGAATACAGTAAGTGACTAAAAATATTCAAAAGTTAGTAACAAAGAACTATATATATACATATATACATATATAAAACCAGGTTGTCATCCTCCGAGATGAGAGGAAGACACAAAGACTACCATACCTATAATCCAGAAAAAATTTAACAGGATGTCTAGGGATTTCGACACAAAACAAAACGGACAAAAGACAACCAAGTTAACTGATTTAAAATAGTTAGATAAAAGTTCGACTGACCAAGAAAAGAAACAGTAAAGGTGTCATGATAAAATAGATAGGGTACTCAAAAAGTGAATCTAATATCGTAAAAAAATAAGCGTTTAAAGTCAGACCAAGAAAAAATACTGAATTTAAAGAAACAATTAGGAGAACAAAAGTAAAGAAAGTCCTCTAAAACATTAACAACTTTGTAAAAAATACTAAGTTTTAAATTTTTAAGAATGGTCTATTAAGGTTGTAGACTAAGTAAAATCATAACCGTAGTCAACTACTAGCAAAAAAAAAAAAAAAGAAGAATGTACCATAAGTAGGACCAAGAACTGTACTCATCACTAAAAATTAATATAGGATCTACGAAACCTAAAACATAATCCTTTGAGGGCTGGAAGAAATTTGGAGACAGAAGCATCTGTCAGCGGAACAAATCCAAATCACGTATCAGGTCACAAGACCGTGTGAAGACACCTGAACTCAACGTTACCTTTAACTAAAAGACTCGGGACCGTTACAAGACCCGACGGAACAAGAAGACTGTAACGACCCCAAGGACGAGTTTCGGACGATCACGACAGATACTCCCTTCTTTCATGAAGGACACCGGTGGATGATAATTGTCCACTGGAAAGAATCCTTGTGTCTTCCACTCACCTCCCTCCCTCTGTGTCCCGAAGCGACACCGGTGACGACGTCTCGCTAGTCTGGTGGACGGACGGACCCAACACCTCTTCCCGGACCCTACCGGTCCGAAAGTGACGAAACGTCGACGGGTACTCGTTGAGTCAAACTTCGATGAACTCCGAGGGTTAATCCAGAAACAACCCGAAGGGTAGAGGACCAGGGAACAGGTCTCTCTTGTCTGAAAGTATTTGAAGGACAACCTCCAAGGTTCAAAGTCCGGAGAGGTCGTGGGTCGGAACCTTTACACCCTATATTTTATTTTGAGCTCTTGAGTAGTCTAACACCAGCGAGCTCATGACTCCAGTGGTCAGTTATGTTGAAAGGTCGAAAGTCTCGGGAAGGTAACAACTAACTTATGTAAAATCCCACAACATAAATCCCCTCTACTCGTTCTTGTTCACTTAGATATGGTCTTGAACAAGGTTCTAACCTGGGGGAGTGGAAACTTTGACCACTACACTGACATAAAAAAAGATTGCACCCAAAGGGGGGGCGGATCCTAAAACCCCTCATAGTCCTTTCGATGATGAGGCATGTCTGGTGACTTCCTCTCGTTTATAGGGTCGACTAACGTCCGATGTAACTGTAGTAGGAGTTTTTCCATAAAGTATGACACGTCTAATCTGTCGTGAAGAAATAATTTTTCAGAGTCAAATCTACTACATCGATGGACCTTTTATTTTTGTGAGTACATTTCATGAACTACGTGATTACCTTAGAAACTGTAATTCTAAAGAACTCACACGTCAGAAACTGGTGTATAGGTAAAGATTAAAACGACGTCGAGTGTAAACACAGTAACTGACGGTCCATCACTCGTGATCACATAGTAAGTCGATTACTTACTCGGATCGAGTGGGCACTCGTAGAAGGAGAGATCCATCAACAATGTAAAAGGAGAGATCTTTGACCCAACTCCCGGAT
Organism: Capra ibex; assembly: GCA_006410555.1. NCBI lineage: Eukaryota > Metazoa > Chordata > Mammalia > Artiodactyla > Bovidae > Capra > Capra ibex. Next base: position 44,701,878 of record SJYO01034137.1, read on the forward strand.
TTCTAAAAGAAAGAAAAAAAAAGAAAGAGAGAGTAGGTCAAAATTGTTCCCCCTCCCACAATATATGGTATCACCATGTGTTTTATTGGAAAGGATTCCAAAGTTCTATGGTGGGTGACTTTATCGGTTCAAGATCATCTCATAATCATAGAATTAAAATTGACATACTTTGATAGACACGTTATTATATATGTTTTCCGTAAATTATATATATAATTTATAGTGTAAGAAAAAGTAACATTGATAACTAAAATAAGTGGATAGTGAATAATTTATAGGGTATGTTCTTTAAACCCCATTTGGAATTACATAGACGAATACACCGAGTAAAATTTTCCGGAGAAATTTTCCTCGAACACAGTTCTGGACGATTGAAAGTACAAACAGAACAAAATGGAGTCTTTGTTTCATTTCTATCTAAACCTGACCTCCCGCTACTCCTCAGCTGATACAATCTTCTCAGGCAAAGGGGATTTTTCATTCACATAAATTCTAGTCCCTATTGACGGAAGAGGGTCGTACCCGTCCAAAGGATCCGATTGAGACCCGGCCAACGGGACTTCAGGAAGTGCACCTCCTCCACTATTACCTACTCTGTCTACTCAGAACGAAGAGTTTCACACCAAGGGGTCTGGTAACAGCAGTGACAACTCCCACAGGACAACCCCACTCCCGCCGACCCCCAAAGTCCCTCTGTGTCTTCTGGTACACCCCGAATTAAGGTGGAAATCTGTACCATTCGGAAGTACAGGACAAAACTTAAAGACTAACTAAAGAGTATTCGATGTAGTAATAATAGTTTCGGACCTCTCACTCAAGTCAAGACATAGAAAACCCGATCCCTGGATCGGTCATCCCCTTAAAAACAAATACTCTGCGAACAATGACGGTACGAACTATGTGTACAGTACTCCATCGTTTCCCTTCACCATTTTTGTACCTGAGACCTCGGTCTCAATCACCCAAAGTCAGACCTCAGACAAAAGGTTACACACCGGAACTCCCGTAATACTCAAAAGAGACAGCGGAAGTAGAGTAGATATTTTACTCTTATTACTAACTATCATGATGGAGTATTCAACTAAAACTACGAACTCAAGAATTATTACGAATATTTTGTTTATTTCGTGTAATTCGGTAGAGATCCTGTATTATGTATAAACGATAAAAATAGTAATAAAATTTAAATCTCGTCAAAGTTAAATCGGGATAAAACACTTACTCCTTTGACTCTAAATATTTTTAAATCCTTATCCGTTCTGAACAACTCTTCGGACAAGTGGGTGAGGGAAGTACAAGTATCTTGTGACATCACTGTTAAAAAGAACAGATATGACTCACAGAGGTAGAACGACAGAACGAACTAGGGTCGTTGTAGGGGGCACCTTCTCCATCCGATCTAGACCAGTAGGAGTCTGGTACCTACTCCTTAGACTTCGAGGACCTCAAATCGACTCTACGTGTGGACCCGGCTCGGTCCTGAGCTAAGTCCAGACACTGTAGAGGAGATCCCGCGACAGGACCCCGTCGTAGAACTTGAACCGGTCCGCATCAGTGATAAAGGGATGGACCCGACGACACATGGTCAAAGAGTATCAAACGCAGTATTAGGGGATCCTTCACAAAGAGATAAACAGGGGATAATCATATGTTGAACCTCGGTTTAAACTACATGACGTCACCGTCGGGTGAGGTCCTGAGAACGGACCGTTTAAGGTACCTACCTCCTCGGACCACCCGACGTCAGGTACCCCAGTGATCCTCAACCTATGCTGACTCGCTGAAGTGAAAGTGAAAAGTGAAGGTACGTAACCTCTTCCTTTACCGTTGGGTGAGGTCATAAGAACGGACCTCTTAGGGTCCCTACCCCCTCGGACCACCCGACGGCAGATACCCCAGAGTGTCTCAGCCTGTGCTGGCTTCGTTAAATCGTCGTCGTCGTCGTAAAGTTCATGGCAAACCATGGGAGACCGTTTTCTGAACTTAAAGAACCTCAACAATTACTGGTAGTCTACTTACAATGATTCGATCACGAAGGATTATCCCAGTCGACACGTGAAGTGTCTTAAGGGAACGTGAACTTGAAGAGGATCCTCTTCGAGTCATTCACAGACACGGGACTCACGACCCTGGGAGGGGACGGACCGCGGCGACGTAGGGAAGGGGTGACGTTTCCCGTAGTGTCAGGTCCCTCTAGGAGTAGTGTTCTAGAAACTGAAGAGGGACATAATCTGTAACCGACTCTAGAACCTTACGTCGACTCGAGACTCTCTTCGGAATCTACATGGGAGAGATCACGGTCAAGGAGACGTCTACAATTACAGTGAGGTACCTATGGACAGCTAACCATGGGATTGAATTGAGTGTTGGAAACGGGACCCGTTGTCCTTCACTTGACACTACCAAGGTCTTAGGACCCTGTCTCCGAGGACACAGAATTATGTCGATGAGTGGTTGTGACGGGATGAGGGAGGGGTGGGGGGTTGTGTCTGAGAGGGTGTAAGTTACACCCAAACAGGAGACCTAATAGTCTAAGAATGCGAGTACACGAGTTTCAGGAAACGTGAGTGAAGAGTAAGGTCCTTTTATAGTTCTCCATTTTTAAAAAAAATGATCTACGGGACCCTCAGAAGGGTCTGAATTCAACTTTAGTAGACCTGCTCCATGGTTCCAGTCGGTCAGTAGTTCCGAGGTGTGCACAACTTTGTAGGAGACACCAGTCACCGAAAGGTGGACCCCTTTCTCTCGATTCGACTCCCTCTACACTTCAAGTAAAGGTGTAAAGAAGGAAGTCTGATACCTAATGACTAGAGACAGGGGTCCCGAATCTTATCTTGGACCGTACGTCATCCAAACACAACTTACTTACGATAAAGTCCATCTTAAATGGTTTATGATGTAGTGACATAGGTCTAGTAAGTGAATCCGGATCTTGTAGTAACAAAAGACACAGAAAGACTTGTCGATTATCGTATTACGGTCATTAATTAATGTCATGACTAATATATTTTTCTAAGTAAGTAGAGTCCCAAAACGACTCGTAAAATCACGACAATTGGAGTAAGTACCAAGACAGAGATAAACGGAGAAAATTTGACCAACAGCATTGTACTTCGTGCTTGTAACGACTGTGGACACCATAGTCCACTGTACTGTGAGGTGCACTCGCCGGTGGAGCGTCACTGGTTTCGCAGACAAGGGGCGTCCAGGTGGTAGGACGTCGTCGTCAAGTTAGCGTGGCCCTTCCACCTCGTGCCAAGCCACCGCGACGGTCGACATTACGCGAGACCGAGGTCGCCCGGACTCTGGAAGTTACAACCGTCGTACGGGAGTGGTGTCGTCGTCCAGTACCAACCCGTCTACGTGGCGCCGGTGTACGGGGGTGACCACTCCGAGGGCCCCCGGAACGGGACGGGTAGTGCTCGGACGGGGACCACAGGTCCCTCGTTATGGTCGGACGACTACCCAACACACATAATAGGGGTGAGAACGATGAAGGACAGACGTAGGACCGAGAAGTCGACACTCCAGGGTTTACGGGTTAAGGGTCACACAAAAGAAAATTTACCCACCGAGACCGTCACGAGACAGATCCTGATGTCCAAAGGAGTTCCCGACCTGTTCTCGGTCACCGGAGAGGTGCACCACACACTCACTCCCGATCCTGGGACGAACGGGTGAACGAGTAGTCGGGTCATGGGGAGTCTCTCCGAGTCTTCGTCAGGTTCAGACAAGGTGAGGTATGTAGGGGGCTCGTGTCGTAACCAAAGAACGTGACACGAGCAGACCGACCCAGAGACACCTTAGAGTACGAAACCCTGTTCTTGAAAAACTTTCGTCTTCTCGGACTTTCGGGTCTTCACTAAACTGATTTCTTCGTACAACTGACATAACATCCAAACCCATTTTAGAAATAAATGAATGGTTCTTAAGTCTACATTGTGGGTGTACTAAGGACACGTCCCCTTGAAGACAAGACTTATGAGTTCCCAACCTAGGGGACTCGAGGGTCGTCCCCTGAGAAAGACTCGGAAGAACAGTCGATTAATGTGTGAGATGTGAGACGACTAATATTAGTGAGATAACGTTTGTGGGGATAAATCATAAGATAAGTACATAATGTTATGGATAAAGGTCGGGGTCAACTTTATCTTCCACCAAGTCCGTTAAACAACTCTCTATGAGACCTGGTAACACAGAACTAGGGTCTAGGTTAAGGGAACGAATGTATCTCCGAGACAACGGTCCGGTCCTCGTACTACACTGGGGACATAATGGATGGAAACGTCTGGAGTCGGGTCGTCCGGGAGTACCCCTGGTAGTTGTGCTCGTACGTGCGACAGGTCGTCCGGGTCCTGCTGGAGTCGCTCGAGCTGAGGGACGGTGGAGAACCGGTCCTATACCACTCTCAGCAAATCGTGAACTAAATGAAAAATTTTTATAAATAAATAAACCGACACGGTCAGAATTAACGTCGTGTACCCTAGAAATCAACACCGAACACCCTAGACAAAGGACTGGTCCCTAACCTGGCTCCGGGGGTCGGAACCCTCCTACCTCAGAATCGGTGATCTGGTGGTCTCTTCAACTCGTAAAAATAAACTACAGAGACGGGAGTGTCTTTTACCCTAAGACGTGAGACCGACCTAAGTCACTCCACTTAGAGACAGAGGTCGACCCACTCCAGGGTTAGGTAAATAAAAAATTCTCTACCTCAGGGACAGAAATTCGACGTGGGTTCCTTCTCCCATGATCACCATTTCTTGGGTGGACGTTACGTCCTCTGTATTTTCTATGACTAAACTAGGGACCCAACCCTTCTAGAGGTGAGGTCATAAGAACGGATCTCTTAGGGTACCTGCCTCCTCGGACCTCCCGATATCAGGTATCCCAGTGTTTCTCAACCTGTACAGACTTCGCTAAATCGTGAATCGTGTCCTTCTTTCTTAGTATTTTACGGTGTCCGATAACCGTCATGGGGAAATCCGATTCTTGAATTTGAGTTCACCCCGGGTTTAAGGTCGGGGTGCCGAGTCACCGACACAGTAAGACCCGTTGAATGAGAGAGATTCCAGATGAAACAATAGGGACTCTTTCCGACAACACTCCCAACTGTTATGTTAGTGCTTTTTTCAAGAAGGGAACACACGCCCGAAGGGAACACCGAGTCGACCATTTCTTAGACGGACGTTACACCCTCTGGACCTAAACTAGGGACCCAACCTTTCTAGGGGACCTCTTCCCTCGTCGATGAGTGAGGTCAAAAGACCGGACCTCTTAAGGTACCTGAGACATCAGAGACATGATAAGAATGACATATCACGTACCCCAGTGTTTCTCAGTCTGACTCGTGGAAAGTGAAAGTGAAGTGTTTCAAGAATCGGGGCGTGGATTGTGTCACGTTCGGGTCACTCATAATCGACCTAAACAACGTTTGGAGTCTCAGTAGGTCTCCGATTTTTACCCGGGGAGGAGGTAAAAAAGACTGAGTCAACCAGACCCCACCCCGGCCTCTTAAACGTAAAGGTCGTCCAAGCGTCCACGATGACGAACAGACCCTTGGTACGAAACACTTGACGACCCAAGAATGATGACTTGAAAAGTTACTCCGTCCCGCTAATTGACGGAAGGGTATCGACGGTAACGTACTTTAGTAGATCAGGGAACGACAAATTTAACACTAGGGGTCCGGTCGTCGTAACCGTCGTGAATCCTAACACACTCTCCATGTCTTAGAATTCGGAATGAGGTGGGAAGACTTAGTCTTAGATGTAAAATCAAGGGTCGACAAACCACAGGTGTCCCTACAAACGGTTCGTGGCCGATGGAAACAGTAAGAGACAGGACGAAACGTGTAATCTTAGTGGACTTTCCGAATTTCCTGTTTCGGATCCCGGGTCCAATCTGGTTCGTCTAGTCACAACGACCTCCACCCTGGACCCAAAGGTATCGTAAAGTAGAGAGAAACACTAAGATTATACGTGGGTCCCAACCTTTGGTACCGATATCATGACGGACCTGTAGTATCCCCGTCTTGGTTCTGTGTCAAACATCGGAGTAGAGTAGGTCGGTCCTGTCGACGGAGGTTCAAGAGAGACGAGTCACACAAAAAGTGAACACATGGACATTTGGACTTCCCACATCGTAGGAGTTTCGACAAAGAGAGTTCAGAGACTTCAATAATTCATAAAACGAAAGTCCTTGAACTTTGATTTTTACGTATACCGTCGGAGGGTATAGGTCGTGTCGACCCTCTTCCTCAAAAATTCATAGACCTGAACTATAAGAACGAAGTGGTTAAAAGTTTCTTAATTATATATTTTATAAAATTACGATCTGTATGAGACTTGGTTCTAATTATAAACCCCTGATAAACCCCTTCCTCTGGTCTTGGTAGATAATGGTACCCTAGTGGTAACGGTCACATTCGTGAGTAACCGATTCTGGTCTTTACCGGTTTTCGTCTTAAACGATTCTCAGTGTACTCGTATTTCATATTCTTGATCTTTCCAAAGTTTTCTGGTGACTCAAAGATGTCATCTTCTTTAAATCCGTGTCCTTGACCCACTTCAAACGAGTTGCAGTATAGTGTATAATACCTAGGTCTCGTCCCCAGAACTTCTGGTGGGGAGTTTTAGGACGACCCTTTCCACGTGTAGTCGTACTATAAGTACAGTATTTTCTGTCAACGATACGACTCTCTTCTGTCGATTTTATGGGACTAAGAGTGAGGTAAGAGATTTTTTACTTCTACTTTTAATCGTTGTCAACAACCACGGTCTCCCAAAGGGTCAACTGAGCCACCATTATTTAGACGGACGATGACGTCCTCTATGTCCTCTACGTCAAGTTAGGGACTCAACCTTCCTAGGGTAACTCATCCTTCACCGTTGGGTGAGGCCAGAAGAACGGACCCTTTAGGGTGCCTATCACCTCGGACCTCCCGATATCGGACATCCCAGGCTTCCTCAGTCTGTACTGACTCGTACGTGCAACCACGGTGACACGTCATAATAATATTCTATGATGAATAGAGGTAAAAAAATTTGACTTAAATGGACGCATTTTGGTGTCTCTCTAAAACAGAGGTTTTAGAATTTCTTTTCCATTGGGCTCATTCTTCGTAACTCTTAAAAGAAAGGTACACCGTACTTACTTACTCGTTCTCCGGACAATTCCTGTAACAACTTCTACTACATTCCCGGAGTACCCACGGCCGGGTCACTCTCCTCACACCAGTCTTACGACCAGAGCAAAGTACCGTGCCGAAGAGACCAAAGGACCCATTGGGACGAGTCGCTGACACAGTACGCCAATAGACCAAAACGTCCGCAGATCCCACACCCAAGTCTTATTTCACCTGCTCAGGTTTGTGCTTTAGGTGAGAGTTCAGCTACGGTAGTGTCGACCTTGGCGCAGGCAACAATTGGAGTGTCGGCCACTCAGGGACTCCCTAGACACCACATAACACCAAAACAAGTTTTTTTTTTTATTCTCTCTTCAAGAATAAGAAACTAACTTCGTTGTCTAAAAAGGATAAGCCTCTCTTCTCAGATAAAAATCCGGGAGTGTCACGAAGTTCGTAAAAGAGGGGGACTGGGCCCTCTTTACACCCCTCGGAGAGAACGGAAACACTGAAATAGTACGTGGGAGTCACTTTTCGTGAATGAGTCGAGTAACAGGTAGTTCGACGACCTGTATGAAGATTCAAATGACTCCGGTCAAAGACGGAAGACCCTCGAATGTCAGAGTTTCACCAAAACATACCGACCGGCAGTACCCACGGAAGGAGACAGAACAGATCGACACCAGAAGAGACCTAACGTACCGGGAGTCGGAACGTAACAGTTCACTCTCGGTTCCTGCTAGAACCGTAGTGGTTCGTCCGAACGTCACAAAGTCCCTGTCTCGACTGGAGAGGTTCGACGACTGGAACCTCTCCGGAAGACGTTTCCTGGCACTCTACGATCGAAATTTCCACAAGTACGAGTCTTAGAGTTTCACACTCTGGAGCCCCACTTTCCTGGGGTACTCCTCGTCGGAACCTCTACCCTTCTGCTCTGCAGACTGAGAACGTCCTACAGCGTTCCCCCGCCCCAGACGACGGTCACAGTGGTGGACAGCACACAATGGGACCCGAGGGACGTCGGAAGTGACGGGACGAGACTACCACAGTCAGGAAGAGACAGGGTCCACTAGGACGCCTGTGGCTGATGTGACGGCACCCTACGCGGTAGTGGTGGTAAAGAAGGTTGGACTGCCTCTACAGGTTCCCGCACTTCGACGACCGGCGGGAGTACCTACTGCTCCACCCGTCGCCCCTCCTGAACGAGTCTCGGCGCTCCTGGGAGCGGCCCCGACACAGTCTAGACGACTTTCGACACGTCGGCTGAAGACCTCTCCACTCGAAACCCCACTCGTCAGTGAGTTCCAAGAAAACAAATTGAAAAATAAAACACAACCCCGTATCTGTTAATTGTTACAACACCATCAAAGGTCACCTGTCACTCCCGTGAGTCGGTACATATATGTACCTGGGTAAGAGGGGATTTCAGTGAGTTCGAGACTACTCCATCTACGTCGGAAACCCTGGGTGCCCTGAGAACGACGGGATCCACGAGGAAGGTAGGGTCACCGAGTGCAATGGTGTGACGTTCCAAACCCCAACGACTTGACACACGTCTTCGATACCACGTTGGAAACTATGACCGATTCGTAATGAGCCTCATGCAGTTCCGACATATAACGGTGGGACGAATAAATTGAATATACGTCTCATGTAGTACTTTTTGCGACCCGACCTTCGTCGTGTTCGACCTTAGTTCTAACGGTCCTCTTTATAGTTATTCGAGTCTCTACGTCTACTGTGGTAGCAATACCGTCTTTCACTTCTCCTTGATTTCTGGGAGAACTACTTTCACTTTCTCCTCTCACTTTTTCAACCGAATTTCGAGTTGTAAGTCTTTTGATTCTAGTACCGTAGACCAGGGTAGTGAAGTACCGTCTATCTACCCCTTTGTCACCTTTGTCACAGTCTGAAATAAAACCCCTCGAGGTTTTAGTGACGTCTACCACTAACGTCGGTACTTTAATTTTCTGTGAATTAGGAACCTTCCTTTTCAATACTGGTTGGATCTATCGTATAATTTTTCGTCTCTGTAATGAAACGGTTGTTACAAGACAGATCAGTTCCGATACCAAAAAGGACACCAGTACATACTTACACTCTCAACCTGACACTTCTTTCGACTCGTGGTTTGACTACGAACACTTGACACCACAACCTCTTCTGAGAACTCTCAGGGAACCTGACGTTCCTCCAGGTTGGGTAGGTAGGATTTCCTCTGGCGAGGACCCACAAGTGACCTTCCTGACTACGACTCCGACTTTGAGGTTATGAAACCGGTGGAGTACGTTTCTTTACTGAGTAACCTTTTCTGGGACTACGACCCTCCCTAACCCCCGTCCTCCTCTTCCCCTGCTGGCTCCTACTCTACCGACCGACCGTAGTGTCTGAGCTACGTGTACGATGACGACGATTCAGCGAAGTCAGCACAGGTTGAGACACACTGGGGCATCTGTCGTCGGGTGGTCCGAGGGAGTAGGGACCCTAAGAGGTCCGTTCTTGTGACCTCACTCAACGGTAAAGGAAGAGGTCACGTACTTTCACTTTTCACTTTCACTTCAGCGAGTCAGCACAGACTGAGAAGTGGTACTCAAACCCACTTAAGGTCCTCAACCACTACCTGTCCCTCCGGACCGCACGCCTCTAAGTACCTCAGCGTTTCTCGGCCTGTGCTGACTTGTTGACTTGACTTGACTTCGTAATTAGACGACTGTTTCCAGGTATATCAATTCTGATACCAGAAGGACTATCAGTGTACGTCACTCTCGACCTGACATTTCTTCCGTCTCGTGGTTTCTTAGCTACGAAAGGTTGACACCACGACCCCTTCTGAGTACTTCCAGAGGACCTGTCGTCCCTCTAGTTTGGTCAGTTAGAATTCCCTCTAGTTGGGACTTATGACCAACCTTCCTGACTACGACTTCGTTTTCGAGGTCATAAAACCAGTAGACTACACTTGTCGGTTGAGTCACCTTTTCAGGGACTACGACCGTTTCTAACTCCCGTCTTCCTCTTCTCCCACAGTTTCCTACTCTACCGACCTACCATAGTGGTTACGTTACCTACACTTGAACCCGTTTGAGACCTTCTACTACTCCCTGTCCCTTCGAACCGTACGACGTCATGTACCCCAGCGTTTCTCAACCTGCACTGACTCGCTGACTTGTTGGTTGTTCGAGAACCTTACTTCGGAGGGAAGGGGTTGGGTTCCGAAGAACTAATCTACGTTGGACTCTTTGATCGTGTGTGTAATGGTTATGTGCACATTTCCCTTATGTTCAGACATGAGGTTAAAGGATGGCTAACTTACTCCGAACAGTTAACTAGTAAAGTTTAGATAAGGCTGTAACGACCAAAACTCGGTAGTTGGTCAAAGAACGTGCCTAAGGTGTTCCTGCACATACAGAGGACAGACCGTCTGTCAAGGTCTCAAATAACCCGACGTCCTCCTTCGGGAGGACATCCTGAGGAGAAGGACGCGACGGGACAGACTACCGGGACCCCTCCGTCACGCGAGAGAAAGGGTGATTCCACACGAGACACAAACATCGGAGCTGTCTGTCAAAACTGGCGGCGACCTTCGTATCCTGTTCGGTCGCCCCTAGAAGACGCCGTCTAACCTCTCTTACTCTGACTGCTCGCTAAGGTCCACTCTATAAACGTCAGGTATTAGAACCTTGGATTCACTACCAGAATCTGGGTTCGTCCCTCTTCCATTACTTTTTACCTCAGAAGGAACTTGACTGTTCTCTTTCCACTTCCACCCAATAGAATCTGACACTAGAAAAATACACAATTGTTTTTTTTTATAAAATTAACTTTTTGAGTTAAGTGAATGTGGTATGTAGTGGTGTGACTTTGTAGACGAATCGACAAGAGTGATCAGTCGTACGACGTGAAAGAAATTTGTGTTTGTACCTCCCTTATTACAGTGTTGGTAGGAATATAGTCGGTGGGTTCAGATGTCAATAGGTGAGTGCCGGTCAGAACAAAATAGATAAACCCCGTCGAAACTTAACGTAGTAAGAACTCAGGCGTACATTCTCACCTTTGTGTACGTGAGGGTATGTGAGACGAGGGTGTATCGTATTCGTAAGGAAACACAACTCTCGAAACTTATACAGACACAGTATAAGTTTTGGTGTTCACACCGTCTCTTCAGGAAAAACAGTGGGGGGTGAAAAAAAAAGTTATGGTCTCTGTATAGGAGACCCCTGGTCGACATCGGTGACAGACGTCGACCGACCGACGTGACGGTCGAGTCTGTTCTAGAGTCGAACAGACGGAGGTAAGGGTCGGGGGCGTTTATCCCACCCCTCCGGAGGACGATCCCTAGAAGTCCGGTCTACTTGAGGAGAAGAGTGTATGAATACCCGTCTACGGAAAGTAAGGAGAAGGAGGAGTGAGAATTAAAATGTTCCTTGTATGTCTATGTAAGAGTAATTTGACGACGTCCAGTTCGAGTCCAAAGGTCCTTCCATGGGAAAAGATTTAGGATACAGTCCAAGTCACAAACCTTAAAGATATCTTAAATCTTATTTTAGTGGGTCGAAAGATAGTCGTAAGGTCAACGGAGCTCCTCCCGTTAAAACGAACGATAAAGTAGATCGTGATGACCTAAAGTAGTGGAGCTCTACACAATCAATTAGATTCTATACTAGTACATACAACACCTATGTAATTTGTACGGGGAAGAGGAGATGAGAGGTGTAAGGACCTCACGACCCCTGTATCCTGAGTAAGTCTAGGACGTAATTCCGAACTCGTAAGTCACGTACTTGCAAGTACACTAGTCCCTCCGACTCTGTGTCTTGCCCACCATCCCCATAAGGACCTTCGGTAAAGACAGGATCGCACCGGTCATTATTGACATTTGCCTTGAGTGACATCTGGTGTATTTATGTCGGACGATTTCGGTTCGATTAATACAGGAGCAGGAAGGAAGGGGAACTAATCTAGGGGTTTGTGTACACAACAGGACACCTAAAACATAATCTCGTTCATCAAGAAGCCTCCATCCATGGATGAATCTTTAACCAATTTATGCTCTAAGCAGGCAACCAAATGATCCGAATTAATAGGACTTCGTCAGTTGAATAAAAGATTACAGACCCTTTTCAACTCTCCCTTCAGTGTCGAGAAGAAATTTCGTAGAGGGTATAGGAACACCGAAACACCAAAAAAAATTTTTTCATCTAAAGAGGGGAAAATAAGAAACTGTTTGACAAAGGTAGTGTACACTTATATTTGAGGCGGAGGTTACAGACGAAGGTAAGTCTACCCGATCTCTTCGTCCAAGTTCAAGTCCTATCACAGAGTACCACCGAAAGAATTGTCCTTTCGGGACCGAACTTACAAAGGACAAGAGATTCCAGAGAGCCATTTGTGGTCACGTCATTCCACTAGATGTCAGAGGAGGTCCACACCCATTGGGGACCGAATCACTGTAACCTAAAGAATGAGAGAACCAAAAGGTCAAGAACTCTAGGATAGAACCTCGAAAAAGAACTCAAAAGTCACATGACGTACAAGGGTCTCAATTGTTTCCAAATAAGATGTACTCGACGTATTATCACCAGAACAACTTTTCAAACTGTTCCCGGAACAGTCGTTGATATCGGTGTCCTAGTACAAGAAAAAGATTGACATAAAAAACACACGCCCCCCACCTGTTTTAATCATCCTCTTAGTCCTAAAGAAATTTAGTCAGATTGTTTCGGCACTGGTTTAGAACCACAGACCCACTCTTCTACCTAAGGAAAGTTCCCTTCCTTATGAAACTACGTAAAACTTTCTGACGAAAAATTTTAGAACTATTACTAAACACTGAAAGTTTAAAACGAAAGTGATTCGTACCCGGTCCTTGGTATTGAAACGTCCGAGACAACCCTAGTTAAAGATCTTCAATACACCGTCTACTCACGGCCAGTCTAGGGTTTCCGGAGAAGTGGAGAACCGTGGTGTCCGACGCCGGAGAGGGACCTGTAGCTCATTTGTGGTCGTTGGATTCTTTCTGACCTAGTTTGACGGGAAAGGACTGCCGAAACAATAACAGGTAAAATTTTAGAGGAATGAACCACCTAAGTACCCAAAGACTAAACGGACCCATTCTATATACCAGAACCCGAAAGGTTCACCGAGCCACCATTTCTTGGCAGGATGGTACACCCTCTGTACCCAAGTTAGGGATCCAGTCCTTCTAGGGAACCTCTTCCTTTACCGTTACGTGAGGTCATAAGAACGGACCCTTTAGGGTACCTGTCTCCTCGGACCGCTCGATGTCAAGTATCCCAGTGTTTTCTCACCGTCCTTGTTGTTTGTATCAGAAACGAGACATATTTTAACATGTTCGTCTTGTGAGAAAGGTCATATAGAAGAGTATTTGATAGAACAACATTTCTGAGACACCCACGGGAAACGTAACTCTTAGTTTTCACGAAAAGTAATAGACTACTTAATCATTTCTGAAGACTGGTGTAAAGGAGACCCCCTTTCGAAACTGTACAATTAAGTTTTATTTTAACCGGAGATACAAACCCTTCCGTAAAGGTTTGGTTTATTTACTGGAAGTTATAATTTTCGGTTCTTCACGTAATTTACATCGTCACCACTAAGAAATCCAGTGTCTTACTACTGTTTGGACTACCCCACTCAGCTCCCTAAGAGGTCGGACGTCCGTCTTTCGGAACTACAACTGGACGTTGTTTTTGACTAGAAATTTCCGAGTCTCACGAAACGTAGTAACCACTCCCGAAGAACTCCGACCAAATAAATGTATCCGAGGGAAAGGTGAAAAGTATTATTAAATAGAGGTAGATCTTCCGATGTCTTGTAACTCTTATTGAATACAAGTCTCTTAAGTACTCGATAACCCGACCTCCAGGATAGGTACGTACAAGTTACAACGGGAGACCTCCGGTTCTACACCGACTTAAAGACTACTGTCGAACCTAGGAACACGTTTCATCTCTAGGTTTTCTATTTAAAAGTTCAGTGTCACCCCGTACTACTGTACCCGGTACTTAAAGTAGGAAGGATGGTGAGTATCACATATAAAAGTCGACCTAGATGGTGTATGAGTCCTCCGCAACAGTTCTAAGATTCACAACAAATTTACGTGTTTACACTTAATTACCAATTTCGTTTTCGGGAAGGAAGTTTAATTGGATAAAATCTAACTTTGGATACGATGAATGTCATATCCTCTGACATCATAATCCTAATTCAGAGGAAGGAATTAATCGAGAGTTTGATTGAACTGTAAAGTCATTTTATTCACCTTTTTCAAAATAAGATTTCATGACTTCCTTTTTCCGGCTTACCTTAAAAGTATTTTATAAATTCACGAAACAAAAGGCCGAGACTACCTACTGACCCTTTTATATTTATTGATAAAAAACAAAAGTAAAAGAATCCTGCAAAATTACTCAAACCGATTTCGCCAACGGTTACGACGACGGTACAACCATGATTTCCGTTTCTTACAACGGGTTCACCGACTCCTGTGCCAGGACGTCTTGTCCCACTAGCGACGCCGGTGGGTCACGCGGGAGAGATGGAGGGTCGATCACCGCACGCGGTTCCATTCGACCGCCCGTGGGGTCGGGAAAGAAGTCTCACAAACACTCTCCTTCGTCCCCGTCTTGAACAATTTTAACGGATTCTAAGTCTCGAACGAAGTCCACGGAAAGTCCACTTTACCATCATAAAATCGTATTCGACAGGTCAAGGTGAGATTATTAAAAAAGGAACGAGTTCGGGACTTCGTTACCATGAAAAGACACAGATTAACGGTAAAGATGTACATTTAACGACATAGAGGGGAAGCCTGAACTGTCGTACAGAATAAATGGGGACACGTGTTTCTCGAGAACCTAATACGGCAATGTCGTAATAGACGTCTCAATCACCCTCGGGAAAGACGCGACGTGTCATAGTCTTACTCCCTATTACTACAACAAGTACCAACAGTAATCCTACATGTGTGAGACATATTGTGTCATGGAGTACATCGTGGTAGTGGGGACCAAATGACTTCTCCTTTGACTCCGGGAATCTACAATGACTCACTAATGTCGGTGTCTTTAGTATTCACGGACCTGATCCGAATGTTTAGTCCGACCAGATTGAAGTCTATGGGAAACGTGAGTTGGTGCACATAGAAGCGACTCTATTACGTAGTGTCCTACCATCCACAATCAAAGAGGTGGACTGCTATGTTGTATGACATGTCTAGACATTCTCGAAGGGAGTCCCGAGTCGTCATTTCTTAGGAGGACGGGCACGTCTTCTGTACCTAAGTTAGGGACCCAGCCCTTCTAGGGGACCTCTTCCCTTCCCGTTGGGTGAGGTCAAAAGGACGGTACCTACCTGTCTCCTCGGACCACCTAAGGTCCGGTATCTTAGTGTCTCAGCCTGTGTTGACTCGTTGGCTCGTATGTACGTACCGAGACATTAGACCAAGGGGGACCGTAAAGGTCAGGATCCTCTCCCAAACGTCGTAGTCAGCCTCCGTAGTAACTACCAGAGGGAGGACGAAAGGAACAAGTGGTCGGATCAAAGTGTCTACGACTACGTTGGGTGAGATGAGAGATTTGGTACTTCGTCTGAAGGTCCTTTATATAGACCTTTTTTTAGTATTAAGAAACTGTATCAGAAATAGAGTCGAACCTTCTGAGTCAAGTCTCCAAGGGTTCTCCTCCTCCACACTTACCATTTATAGTCTTTAAAGAGAGACATCTTCATCAGTCATCATAGTCACCAATATCTCGTGATTACCTCCACTTTCAATCACCCGTAGATTTTTAGTGTTTCACTTTACCAGCTCATACTCTTTGGAGGGCACTACCAAGTCAAATTAGCGACCAGGACATTCATTCCTTGACTCCGGGTCCCGTCCCTTCCTGTACCGTCTTTACGATCACCCGTGACCTCTTGGATCTCAACACTACGCCACGGGTTCTGGGTGAGGGCAGAGCGAAGTCCAGCACTCGGGGTGGTAGTCGAGGGGACACACGGTCCTCGTCGACTAACTTCGCCCCTTCGAACACCTAGCGAGACATCTTTTGACGCAGGCGCGGACGGTCCGCCGGTGGCTGCTGTGACTCGACGACTTCGTCCAGTCGCGCCGACGGTCACACCAGTCGGTCCGGGAGGTGCTAGAGGACGTCGTGCATGCTGTCAAGCGGTCGGCTCCGCTCGGGTAGCCAGCGATGCTGGTCCGGTGGCTGTGGTAGTACACGCAGTGGCTCTCGTAGAAGTCGAGGTACCCGCTACGACCACTCCTCAACCCGACACCCGACACCCACCCGGTCCGCCAAACCCCAAGGGACTACCGTAACTGACACTCGTTCAGTCTACTACCAAAGGACCTGCGGACCATTTTCCCGTTTACGATTAGTGAGAGTCAGTCTCGGAAGAAGACTTCGACCCTTTCTAGCCGAGGTTAGACAGGTAGGTTCGTTGTGGTTCTCTGAATTGCAGTAGATCTCAATATATATATATATATATATATATTTTAAATCCACGTGTCATATAGGGAAAACAAGGGTCTTACAGGTACAACCGATACCATTTCAACCACAACGGTGTCCTTCTGCGTTCTTACTCCGAACCTTCAAATAATATGAGTCTCCAGGGTCAGTCCCACAGACACTGACAGTGTGTCCCAGTGTTCCCTTCGTAGTCCAAGACTGGTCTACCGTTCTCTATCCTAATTCCTCTCTCGAGTCCTGTGACGGAAATAACCCTAAAGACATCTTTTTCGTTCTACCTCGTTCTACTTGTTGAATCCAAACTGATCAGATTTATCAAAGTAGACCGAGAACGAATATCCACACTAGGGTTCAACGGACTAGGTACCGAGACCCCACTACTTCCGTCTCTTTATAACGGAGGACCGACATCCCCGGTCTATCTCCTATCGAGACCTAACCAATCAAACGGTGGTATGAGAACCGACCTGGAAAAGGATAGAGATAAACGATCGAAACACTCCCCGTCAAAGAAAGGTTGGTCTTTTCAAAAGGATTCTACAGTCTGTAGTGATATGTATGTATGTATGTGTGTGTGTGTTTATACATATATATTGGAAAAGTCGGATAATCAATTTTTAATCCAGAGGGGTCTGGGTCGGGGCCTCTTCCGCTACCGTGGGGTGAGGTCATGAGAACGGACCTTTTAGGTAGGGTACCTGCCTCCTCGGACCATCCGACGTAAGGTACCCCACCGTTTCTCAGTCTGTACTGACTCGTTGAAGTGAAAGTGAAAAATGAAAGTACGTAACCTCTTCCTTTACCGTTGGGTGAGGTCACAAGAACGGACCTTTTAGGGTCCCTGCCCCCTCGGACCACCCGACGGTAGATACCCCAACGTGTCTCAGTCTGTGCTGACTTCGTCGAATCGTCGCCGTCGTCGTCGTCTGGGTCGGGTAATGATAGGGTAGATTTAGAGACCTTTACTGGTGAATGGTTAAAGACAAAATGGACAAGTCTTTACAATTCAGAAGGAAGGATCTATATCCACATACACATATATTGTAGGAGAAAGAAAGGTATAATTACCTCAAGATAATGTATATGAGAAAACGTTGTAAAAAGTGACTTATATAATCTTACAAAGACGGACAACTGGATATGTGAAAGATTACCCTCGTATCATAAGTCAAGTTCTTATGTAGTATTAAATGAATTGGTCAACAAAAGATTACCATTAAAGGTTTAAAAACAAACAAAATGTTTTAATTATATCATTACTAAGAACGTTTTTACGGAGACAAATGAAACCCCTCATATATATCCTGTCCAAGGGTAGTAAACTTAAAGACCCAGTTATTCATACATGTAAAAATTAAAATTTGTACAGACTTTAAAGAGAGGTCTTTCCAAGGTGTCAAACGTTGGGGTGGTCATCAAACTTTCTATAGATAAAAACATGAATAAGTAGTCGTGTCTCGTCAACTCAAAACAAAACAAAACAAAAAAATTCTTTTGATGGATCACGAAAAGAGGTAGAAAGAACTCACTAAATTCTTCACCTAAGAACACCAAGAAAATAAATTTATTCGAAGTATAACACCTTATAAAAAATATAGATATCTTTTCAACGACCTCATTATCTGAAAAGGAAATGATAAGGGACAAAGGAAATTGTAGAGGGAGTCGGATGTCCTGTAACCAGTCCTGACCCTCTACTCGTGACCATGTAATGTCAAGAAATTTGATGTCTGTAATAAGTCTAAAGTGGTCAAAAAGTGATTACAGGAAAGTAACAGGGTCCTCGATTAGGTCCTACGGAACTTAGTTCGTGTAAATCTAAAAGTACTTCAAAGGGTAAGGGTGAAGTACGACTATCACGAAGTTCTAAGAGGTGTATACTGGGTTTCCTCCTATAACGAGTATAAACTTAGCAAAATAAAAAATTACATATACTACCATCGGGAGGGTGAAGGTTTTCCTTCAACTTTGTCTAAAGTTATTTTAGTGTCAAGGATTATTGTTCTAGTTTTGGTTACGACCCTTCCTTTCTCACTCGTTTCTTTATTGACTTTTTTTTTTTTTTTTTCTTTCTTGACTCTCCCTCTGACCCGGTTTCGTCTAGAGCCGTAGACTCGTACTTTGACCCCAGACTCGAAAGACACTCAATCTCGGTTCTCTGTGTTTATCTCACCCAATACACTATGGTGAGTAGACTACAATCCGTCCGAGTTTTAATTTTCTATTAAAAAAAGATACGTGTAATGAGTTTCTCGAATAGTGTCCCCGAAACCACATTCTCTGAGAACTATACTCCTTTTATCATAAAAAATATATTCATAAATAATTCGTATTTACGTGTATTATTTAGGTGTATTAGAACAAGGGACGGAAGAGAAATATTTTTCAAGGAGAATCCAATGAATACAGTAGAAATAGGGCGTGTCAATCTCTGACTTGAACCTACGGAAACCCCATCTGTCCGGACCGTCGGTGTCCCTTACAAAAACCAAGACCCAGACTGAACCGAAGTAACGAAGCTTACCTCGTACCTCCGAGTAAAGAGAAACAGGAAAAACGGTCTCTTTGTCTCTGCTCTTACATGACCGGGGACTCCAAAGGGGACTCGAAATTCTCCGTCTGTGTGTCTGACGTAGGAGACAGGGTGGGAGATCCACTTTACCATGCGGTCCGGGCCCAGGACCGGGTCCGGTGGAGTCTGGAGCAGTTGCGGTACTCCAGTCTGCGCCTTCGACTTTAACTGTACCTCTTAAGGTTCTTCGAGGACCGTCGTCGATTTGAGAACCGACTGAGGTGTCGAGCGTACCACCTCCGACGTTTCCATCATGTAACCTAAATAAGTGAACTTTTCACTTGCAATAACTTTCATTCTTAGACTTTCAATGGAAGTCCTATCTCTCACCCATCGTCTTACGCACAAAAATAAACAAATTTCAGATACACCGAAACATTACAAATTGGAAGAAGTTCACCCTTTGTCCCTTCAGTACCTTGTGTACTTACTTTGAGAAATCCCGCTGCCACGACTGAGTCGGTATCTATCGTCTTAGGGACGAATCGTACACAAGAAAGGTAACTCAGTGACGGTAACTGAAATAACTTTTACTACTGATTAAATTTAAACTCTAAAAGTTGTCATTTAAGTAAAACTGGACAAAAGAAGGACATCGGAATTACAGTGAAATGGGAGGTAAACTGAAGAGTCGATTTGAAGAAGGTTCTAAAACGTATTCACTGGTTGAACACCAATGGTTTCCCCTACACCCCCTCTCTATTTAATCCTTAAACCCTAAGTATATATGTACGATAATATGTATTCTATCTTGATGTTCAAGATATGTTGTTCTTGATTGACATATCGTGTATATCATGTCTCCTTTGAGACATGAGTTATAAAATATTATTGGATATACCCCTTTCTTAGACTTTTTCTCATATATATATATTTCCGTTTTAAGTCGTTTAATGGAATATATATTAAAATATACATTAATGGAATATATTAAAATATGGAATATTTTAAGTACACATATATACTTATTCTTTTATCTTTGGTGGAAGTTGAAGTATAGGGGTTCCATTGTACAACTTACATAAAGATACATAAAAGTCCAAGCAATATGTAGGGGGTGTCGAATCGGACAGAGGAACCGAAGATTGTCTTGTCATCCCATAGAGTTGGTTCATACACTTAAAGTAAGTGAAGGTCACAGACACTGTACGTCACTATAGGTTATCTGGAAGGAGGAACAGATTGAGTAGTAATATAACGGACTCCCCGACTCTCAGGAACCTCTATATAGGACCCATCCTGACTTCTCTTAGGGTCCCTCCCCGTCTCAGACTTGAAGGAAGGAGACGAGACTAGGGAGAAAGACGGTTCTTCGAGACGAAGATTGGTACCGAAAATCGTTTTTATGTGTAATCTGGAAACCTAATATCATTCAAAAAAAAAAAAAAAATTCCAACAATGATCAAAACAAAGGAAAAAAGGGGGAGAAGAAAGATTCAAATTTGTTTCGGTAAAGTTCGTTTGGGAGTACAAGTGTTTTTAATGAACGATCCGACCTTTCTTGAAATTACTATTCAGACGTACGACTCAACGAAGTCAGTACAAGTTGAGAAACGTAGGGATCCCTAACATCGGGCGGTCCGAGGAGACAGGTACCTTAAGAGGTCTGATCTTATAACCTCACCCAACGGTACGAGAGGAGGTCTCACTTTTCAGATCAGGCAGGAAATAAAATGTCTACTCTTTTAATCTCGATTCTCGTTTCAATTCGAATAATAGCGTATTGGTCCTGACTCGACTGGTTGCACGTGTAAACAAGGATCTAAACATCACCAGGGGTCTGGGTAAGTGACGTATATGGTCGAACGGTTACATAAACAATAAAACCTAATAAATATAATTTACCCTGTTTAATTCACAAAAAGATTCAATAAAATTAGAAGATCAATTTTCAGCAGTACCGTTATAAAATTAACGACTTAAAACAACTTTTTATTTCTTATATACCATCAATCTGAATGTTTCTTATATAAATTACACTTCTTTTTTTATGTTTGTTAGTCATTGATTCTAATGTCCGGTTTTAATCATGGGGTATAGATTATATACAAGTAGTATTTTCTGTAACGATTCCTTCCTAGCTCCGTACGTGCAGTCATATTTCATGTCTTTACCACGAAAGGACGACGACCTTGTGTTTCAATTGTGACCTCCGTAACTATTTTTTTATGGGTCACTGGTCTTTTTTACTGAGAGTATTTTCGTCTTCTTACGTTTTCCTCGGGATTGTTAGGAAAGTGTACACTTCACGTTTCTAAGTTAAAAAATCAACGATCTTTGTGTTTTAGTTCTGATCATTTTCACCAAAATTCAAACTTTCTTACTCTCTAAGGTAGGTTCTTCTAACGGTTATGTCGAGACGGTATCCACAATCTAGACAAGGTGAGTCACACTTAAGGATACCGAAGAATATTTATGGTATCGAGTCTCTTCAGTTAAAAACGTTTAACCATTTGAACCGATCCACCGGTATACCCTTTACCTCTGCAAGTTTTTTAACTAAAAGTCATTAACCACACAAAGAAAGACGGAACGTTCGTTAATAATATCGGACTTTTACAAGTACCTTTCTTTGAGCAAGTAGATATATGTAGGTCACGACCAGTGTTTTGTACGTCCGGGACACGTTTCTTAGAACTAACTACGAAAATAACGGCCACCTCCATCTTCTGACCTATTCGAAATGCAAAAACAACTAAACCCCGAAGAGACCACCGAGTCTACCATTTCTTAGACGGCCGTTACGCCCTCTGGTCCCAAGTCAGGGACCCGGTCCTTCTAGGGAACCTCTTTTCTTACCGATGGGTGAGGTCATAAGAACGAACCTCTTAACGTAACTGTCTCTTCGGATCGTCCGATATATCAGATACCCCAGTGTTTCTCAGCCTGTACTGACTCACTGATTCTGAATGTGTGAGTGAGTAGTACGCCATTTTAATAGAAGAGGGATGTAATAGAAATCGGAAAGAGAAGATGGATGAATAGATTCATTTTAGGTGAACCTGAAGATGTCGTTGCACTATTTTCTCGGTACCCGAATGTGTTCCCTTCGTCCCGGTAGTCGTCACGTACCTTGGGAGGGGAAAGGTACGGACCTATCATCGTAGTTAAAGAGAACAATGAAATCATGTTAACCCATGGTTAAGATGAACTTGTGTAAACGGTTGAGTCCGACAGATCTTTACATTAAAAATCTATGCCAGAAAGAACTTGTTGTAACGGAGTATCTTGAAACTTACCGTAAGGAGAGGGAGGAGGGGGGGTTGGACCCGGGGACACAATATGACATTAGAATCGGGTAAGAGTAAGCGGTCACGTCGTCCTATCCTGTTAGAAAGTCGTTCCTATACACAGACAGTGAGATTAATTTTATATCAAGAAGGGCTCTCTACACTCGTCCTCCCTGAATTGTACAAAATTTGGCACCCAAAGACTGGCGTCCCATTAACTATACCTACTGCTTCTGATACTAGAATTCGCAATGGTAACCTAAAGAGGATAAATCGATACGTAACAACTTTGCAGGGTAGGGGACCATCTATAAAAAAATAACTCTCCTTTGTAGAAACAGTATTTCTATGACGAGCCTCGTAAGGCTCTATAGAACATGAGGATCCTTTTTCATTTTAACTTCCGTATTTAAGTCACAGAAACCGTGTAACGGGGGACCTGGAGGACCTTAGAAACGAAAGTGGAACCGTCCCCCGACGTCGGTTGGGACTCTTGCTCCTGGTCGTCGTTTCCGACTCTCTTCGACGGCTTCCAGAGGCCCACCGTTGGTTACGACGCCGGGTCTTACGATAATTCTTTTTTTAGCAGTTGGCTGACCTCCAGTCATTCCTCATTTCTCGGACCAAACGATCTGAAATCTAAACGTCTCTCAGACAACTTTCTTGTTAGCTTAAGTATTCCGTTACGGGTAGGTTTCCTTCGATCTAGTTATGCCTACTGTGTCAAATTCCATAATCTACGGTACTCGTCGAACTTGTCGACCAAATCCCGGTGGTATGCAAATCCAGGTCACCAAATCTAGGTAACTGTGTCAAACTTTTTGACGAAGTCCAGTACAAACGTGTTTCGGTTCTAGAAAAGTTTCAAATTGTCAGAACTTATTTTAAGTTTAAAAGAAAGTCCTCCTTGGTACTAAAACCCCAAAAATACAAAAGGGGACCGTAATTCCCTACATGTACAAGTCTTTTTTTCACATTTTTACATCGATTTTACATTTATAAAACAACCTCCATTACAAGAAACTCCTGAAGGTTATCTTTCATTAGTGAAAACTTCTGACCTCTACCCTTATTTCTCCATACTTTCCCTGATTATTTATGAAAACAGTAAAAAGTCTTACGAGTAAATAACCCTTTTTTCATTATCCATGTTTAAGAAATCTTTTACTTAGAGTGTTTACATGTGTCCTCTGAGAATCTTATGTTAGACCCCCCTAAACTCCGGTCTTGAACGGACAGACCACTCCTTAGGGTTGTACACATCAAAAGACCCAAGGTCTTTTGTTGACCGAAGGTACAGGCGCCTTCCTCTGACCTCTCAGCTGTACTAATTCATACGGTCCGGGTCTTTCCGGACCCGGGAAGACTTGGGTCCGTTCAGTCCTCGTGGTCACACACACGGACCGTGAACTGGGTCTTTCGTCGGGTACGGAGTACACTCTCTCTCCGGAAAAAGGATTTTGTAAATCCGAACCACGACGAATAGTCAAGGTATACCAGAATCCTGAACAGGGAACAGAAAACATCTTTCTGTTTACTTGTGGTCTTGAACCTGTGAGTTCGGTCGGAGAGAAAAAGTAAACAGGGTCCGTTGTATTTGGTTTCCTTCTGTAGTCTTGAGTCGATCCAATCCTACAGTCACCACGACTTTCCCACCTCAGACACGGACCGCGAGGGAAAGAATATCGACAGGCAACGGGGGGAAATCACCTCTCTTACATACAGTCACATATATACACAAACGTGTGTTCTTGGGTCCGAGTGGAGGAGAGAGATAGGGCGGGGGGAGGGGGTGGGTCCAACGTCGGTTCGTCCGACGACGACGTCGGTGTGTCTGGTAGCGACGGAGGGTCTTGCGTCGGCACAGGTTGTTCTTGGGACGCCGGGTCGTCGTCGACCACGTCTCGACGTTCCACTCCGAGACCGGTGGCCTCTCGGTCCAGACGATTTCCTATGGGACTATCGTAATCTCGTGCACCACGGGCTGATTAAGTCAATTCTGGCTAGTAGGTCCGGGGATTAGGTCAAACAAGACCGAGGGTACAAAGTCCACATGGGCGTGTATGTGTGTAGACCGAAAACAGATAATTCACCTACCGGACATGAACCTTCCTTTCGTGTTACAAAAATGGTCGTAACAACGGAGGAAAAACACTCGTGTTTAGTTCCTGTCAGCTAATACTCCGGTAAAAACCCGAGACTTCGTCATTACTTCGTAGTTAAAGGGTTCACGGAGGGAGGGAAACTTGTCACCGTACATGGAAGTCAGAACCTAAATAACTAGGATGGACCAGAGTCACGACGACACGAGACCCCGAATGAGACCAATGGACTAGCTAGAAGACTCTGGTCCGGGACTAAGGTACGACTTCAGCGTCACACCGGCTCCCACGTCGTGGGGCGACGGCGGAAGGGACTCCCGGGTGTCAACTGAGGGCCCTCTCGGGACTCGTCACGGTCTACGTGCGACAGCAACGTATCGACAACGGGTGTAGAACCGTGGCAAAGAGTGACTTCGGAGGGCGTTCACAAACGTCAGGAGGCACCCTGGACCCACATCCCTGTACAATCTAAATCCTCGGGAGAGAGAGGAACGAGTTGAGGGGAGACTTTACGACGTACGTACTCCCCACAACAACGGAGACGAAATCTTTACCGAAATGAAGACGTCCCTCTGGTGGGTCCTGGGAAATTCAGGGCTTAGGGCCCAGAGACTCGGGTCGGGGAGTAATCCCTCGTTCAAAAGAGACCATCTTTTCGGAGTCGTTATGTCCTCCTGGGACTGGAACCCCGACACGTACAGTTCCTCCCCAAAAAGACTCTCAGTCCGCGGACGACACCTCCCTCTACCAAGGGATAGCCCCGGACCGTAGTCGGCGGTCATCCCTCTCGTTTTACCGTAAAGGGAAGAGTCTCTCGTGTACGGTGAACACAGGTCCATTTATCATACTTTGGGGAGTGGATATGTAAAATACTCCTTTGACTTGTATGAGTCGGACACCCATAGGGACAGTCCCCTACTCTCGTAACGACAGATAGTCCTACGGCACGTCTTTCCTTTCACCTGGTCTAAGGACCTCTCCTAGGTGCCTTTCAGAGGAGCTTCAAAAAAAAACAAAAATCTAAGAACGGACTTACCTGAGGACTTTTCTCGTACAGTGGTCCCACCCGACGAGAACCCGGGAAGGACTCTCACGACCGGAGACACGGTACTCGAGACTCCCGGACCAATCCGTCTACCCCGCACCCGTGTCTCCCCGTACACCCTCTTGAGCCTCACTTTCCGGCAGTGGAGGAGACGTGCCACCTGCACCAGAGAGAGTTCACGAGAGTGGTGTCCTACGACATGAGGGAAGGGACGGGACCCGTCACCCAAAGGGGTAAACTCTTTACTCTCGTCTCCTTCTCCTTGGTACCACTGTACTTTCGACTACCTGTCTTTCATATTGGTGTATCAGTCTTCAACTGTACGAGTTCATATGACAATCGACTCATAAAGAGAGTGAAAGAAGACTAGTACCCTGACTTATTTAGAGATTAAATGGATATTTAACCTCTCTAAGAAATTAAGATCCCAAAAGTCAGGAGTCCTCAGTCCTACCACACTCCACGATGACCCCTTTAACAAAAGTCCGGTTCAATGTCTCCTAGCGGACACGACCCACACAACCCTGGACCTCCTGGTGTCCCATCCCGCACACGTCCTCCTTGGATGGGTGTCCATGACACAACCCTGAGTCACAACCGTCCCTGGGACGACCGATGTCGACGACGCACTTACGTCCCAGACCTGGTCCGTAGGGGGGTCCTCACTTCCGTGTGGATGTCTCGTAATAGTGAACCCCGTAAACGGGGGTGTGCGACAAAACCATTAAGTGGTAGGGCCTACACGAGTCAAAAGTAGAAGGAACGAAGGACGTCCGCCACCGGCTAGTGTAAGGAGTCGACCAGGTCCCCCAGTCTCCCTCGGTTCGAGTTCGTCTTCTGGACTCGCGGGTCGACCGAGAGTAGTAGAGGTCGGTCTTGAAGGAGGTCCATGACGTCGTCGCAAGCCGGACGAGAAGGGGTCCTGGTGTTGGGTGGGGTGGGGTGTGACCCGTCCCCCAAGGGAAATAGGAAATCCTCTCCTGAAGTGTCTAAGATCTCGTTCTCGTTTCACAAGTATCATACGTCTGGACCTCTCCCTCTACCTCGAACCGTTTCGTTCTACGGCTGCATATCCCTTTAAAGGTAAAAAGATAGATATAACGAGAAGAGACTCCCTTGTGTACATTGGTCAAGGTGAAAAACTCTTGTCGGATCATGAGCCATAACGAAATCCAAGCGATCAAAGACCTTATACAGTACGGTAATAAGTAACTCAAAAGGACCACCGAGTCTACCATTTCTTAGACGGACGTTACGTCCTCTGGGGTCAAGTTAGCCAAGCTAGAGACCCAGTCTTTCCAGGGGACCTCTTCCCTTACTGATGGACGAGATCATAATAACGGACCTCTTAAGGTACCTGTCTCCTCAGACCACCCGATGTCAGGTACCTCAGTGTCTCAGCCTGTGCTGACATACTGATTGTGATATTGTTCAAAGGTCTTATAGAGGACGGCGATAAGTATCGGTCCGTTTGTTCTTAGTCACTCATATGGGAGAGGTTTCCACAGTACGAAAGACACTGTCAACATCTTAATCATTCATAACAACCAGAAACAATTTACTCCGATCCAAGTGAAAAAAAAATTAAGTTTTTTTATACTGATAATTCAACACCCTTGTGAGGGAAACATGAAGAGCAAAAGTGTAGAGAGTCGTGAAACGGTTGAACCTGGGGCATTTGTCAGGTAAACCAAACTATACAAAGAAGGAGTAGGGACAGATAAGTCTAGAGACGAATGTCCTGGGTGACTATGTAGACAAACCAATTTCACGGAATCGAGACTGTACGTCCGTATCTTGTACTTTTCGAACACGAAGGAGTGTAAAATTGAAGTATGTATTTGTATAAATACATACATACGTAAGAGAATCCTAAGTGACACATAATTGACACGAAAAGTACAATTGTAAATATAATTCTTGGAACTACTAAAACTAAGTATCAGAGAGTAGAGGATATGAGTCACCAATAGACAAGAGGACAGTAACCCGTATGTCCAACAAATGTTAATCAACGGTAGTATTTGTTGGACACTATACTATTTTTTCTGAATTACACACGAGTTTAGAAACACGGAGAGGATTTAACAGAGGAGTCTCATTCAATGATCTTGAGTCTAACGTTCGTCGAACAAAAATAGAACGCTGTAGCTCTTAATACCGAATCTGTTCGACAAACAGAAGACGACATCCACCAATCGCCCGGACCTCAGTCAGCAAAAACGGGGTGCCAGTCGTCCTAACACCCCAGAACCTTATCATGTCACACCTACACAAGGTCCGAATGAGACGGTCGGGGATGTGAACAAAAGGACAAAGGAAACAAGAAGATTAGAACGACACGTAGTCTGAAAATGTTCTTATTCAAGTCTCAGTCTTTATTTATCTTTACCTTAGTTGTCTGGTGTTCAAAGTTTGAAAAAAAGTTCAAACGTAAAATTTGAAAGAAGGATACACACTACTTTCTCGGAAAGGTCTTCCTACTTACTTAGATTTACATGTCGATCGTCACATACCTCGTGTGCAAAATTATGTAGAGAACGTTCAACCCTTTCGTCAGTAATTTTTCAGAAATGGTTAAACGAACCAGTTCGAAAGAACAAACTAAAACGGAAAGACACCAAAAGTGTCACAAATTGTGACCAGAACAAAGTCAATAAACAAAAATAATACATTTGAACAGAGAAATACGAAAAACATATAAGTACGATTAAAAAGTATATTTAGGAGAACTTAAGAAATTTATAATTATTATAAGGATACAACAACTATAAATACTGGACCGTAAATTTAACAATATCGACACGATTCTCGTCAACACATCGTATGTATAGTTTTGGGAATTTTAATACATATGAGAAACGAGACTTTTGAAATAAGGTATCTTAAATAAAAAAAAATTTCACTTACACATGTTTTAAAATCGATGTCTTCACAAATAGTGTAATAACAAATAATATAAACTTTTATACTTTTGTATGAGTTATGTCCTAACTTTTCAGTATTGTCTGTATGTGACCTCACAATATTGTCGATAGTTTTTTATCTTATACGCCTTGTTCTTCTAACTTTTTGTCTTATTCATCATACTAGAATAAAACCTTTTATATACACGTACGTGTGTCGTGGGTGTGTACCACTTTAAAAGGACCTAAGACTCTACACTCTCCAGTAAACAAAGTATAATGTAGGGACGTAAAAAGACTTATCAGATAATCTATATCAACTCTGTGTCTAAGTTCTCGATAAGGTTCTTTGTGTTATAGAAATTGTTCTTTAGAGAAAGTTTTTTTTTCTTGAGAGAAAGTTTAGAAAAAATTTATTCTTAAAGTTCGGTGGTAGGGTTAAAATTAAAATGAGGGGTGAGATGGGTGTTTCTGTGTATGAAAAACAAAGTCTGTAAGGATCTTACAGGACGGGATCTTATAGACTAAACCCCACCGTTTAAACCCCTCTTTGATCTATCAAAATTATAAGTAACAAAATCCGGTTTCACTCAACACTGACTATGCCCCCGGAACGAGAGGCCCAGAGAGAAGAGACTGAGAACGACGGGTCCTCGACAGACTGAAAGACAAAAAGAGAGATGTCGGACCTTCGTTCTACCATAGGAGACGGTTTCGACGTCACGGGTGGCAGTCGCTGGTCCGACGCCGGTACGTTGACTCGGTCACACGGTTCTTGGAGCGGTGGTCGAACCGTCTCGACGCATGGCGGAGTGTCTTCCGTTCACGTGGGAACAGTACGTCAATCGAACGGTCTTCACTTCGAAAATTAAGGAATGATGGACAACACTGGACCCACAAGGAACCCCGGTCTTGTAACGACCCGTACAAAGAACCACTTTAACAAAGTAAACGAACTGGTAATTTATACGAGCACACCTGACCGAAGATGGTGAGAATTGACAGAGGAGCTAAATCAATAGTGGAAGACCAATGTCTACTGAAACCAATTTGATACGATCAAATGTATGAGGGGGGAGGAGGGAATGCGACCCTGATCGTTACTGGATAAAGAGTGTTAGAATCTCCTCTGACCAGTAGACAAAGAACTACGTCCATCTGACACCCGTTTCATTCACTAGTGTAGTAAGTCTAGGAGAGAACACTTAAATCATTGTTTAATACATCCACCACCCAGATTAGACCTCCTAGTAAACGTAAGGGAAACAGGACTTTCCAAAGGTACAGAATTTACCCTTGTAAGTGGAATGGTCCTAAGAATTATCTTGTCTTAATCCCTAACTCCGTTACCGTGGGGTGAGGTCGTGAGAACGGACCTTTTAGGGTACCTGTCTCCTCGGACCATCCGACGTCAGGTGCCCCAGCGTTTCTCAGCCTGTGCTGACTCGCTGAAGTGAAAGTGAAAGTACGTAACCTCTTCCTTTACCATTGGGTGAGGTCACAAGAACGGATCTCTTAGGGTCCCTGCCCCTTCGGACCGTCCGACGGCAGATACCCCGACGTGTCTCAACCTGTGCTGACTTCGCTGAATCGACGTCGTCGTCCCTAACTCCTCAAAGACAGAGACCTTGAATAAGTAATGGTTTCTGGGAGGAATGGTAAGACAAACTATACCATAATCGTACTTCAAGACCGTACTTAAGTAACAAGGAATGACATTGTTAGGGAAACATCTTCGTTCGTCGGAGTATGTACTGATTCCCTTCTTCTAAACTTCGACTAAACTTAAATATTATATTTGTCACATGATATAGTGGATTCCTTTCTATATTAGATCTCTAAATCTAATATAGATTATTTTTTCAATAAAACTTGGGACAAAGAGTTTATCTCCAGGGCTTCGGTAGACGTGACCTTAGTGTACCTTCGTGAATTTTATGTCCAAGGACCGGGAACGGGAACTCATGGGTTCAGTCTTAGAGTCCAATATCTCGGGTTTGTAGACGTAAAATTGTTTAAAGGAGTCACTGGCACTGTGTGGGGGGAGGTTGTTGACGAAACCTCGACACTCGGGGTTTCACCCTGAGTTCGTTCTAACACGTGACCCAAGTACTTCTAAAACACTCTCGAAGATTAATAAAATATATATCACACTCCCAATTCACATATCCGAGACCCTGAAGGGACTACCAGGTCACCAATTCTGACACGAGGGTTGTGTCCCCCGGACCCAAGCTAGGGACCAGTCCCTTGACCAGAGTATACACCGTTGATTTCTAGGGTATCCGGTGTCGTTTCAAGATTCTGGGTCGAGTCGGTTTATTTATTAAAAAAAAATTTTTTTCTTAAACTTAGATTTATAAGTTTAAGACCGAAACGATAGCTGATTAAAACATTGGACCGTTCAATTAATTGGAGAGCTACAGAGTCGCAGGAGTGGATCATTATGAGTGGTATCTTTAGTTAGTTTATCACACAGGACGACGACGACAATGATAATAGATTTTTACTTTCTACGATTCTAAATGGACAAAAATTATATAAACATACACATATTAAATAATTATTCGTACAACCCCCCCTACACTAATTTCGTAAACCTCTGATCACAAAGATTTTCTAGTGTCTTACTTCATCAAAAGAAATTTCAAAAATGATTCCTTTTCGTAGAAAGTATTGGAAGTCATACTTTTCCATTACCAAATGTTAGATCTCTAAACTTTTTCTTAACTGAGAACTCTCAGGGAACCTGACGATCCTCTAGTTTGGTCAGTTAGGATTTCATTCAGTCAGGACTTATAAGGAACCTTCCTGACTGCGACTTCGACTTTGAGGTTATGAAACCGGTGGACTACACTTCTTGACTGAGTACCCTTTTCTGGGACTACGACCCTTTCTAACTCCCGTCCTCCTCTTCCCCTACTGTCTTCTACTCTACCAACCTACTGCAGTGACTGAGTCACCTGTACCAAACTCGTTTGAGCCTCTTGACTACTATCTATCCCTTCGGATCGTACGACGTCAGGTACAACGTCTCAGCCTGTGTTGACTCACTGACTTGACTTGACTTAAAACCATATCTGAACAGGGATCTCAGGACCCAAGTAAACAACCAAACAAGTAAGTCGAGGGTGTACGAAGGGTTCAAAGACACACGTGAGTATGACACGACCGACGGGGTACAGATCTTGGGTCTGTGTCACTCATTCCTACGAGAATCAGACTCTCCGTCACATAACGTCTATATTTGTCGAAGTTCCTCTGAAATTCATATAGGACAATACTTCGTGTGTGTCAACTAATAAATCCCTTGAATCCTGACTTCAGAATTGACTCGTATTAAAACAAGACAATCCTTTACGATCAATGGAAACGAACGAGAACGATTTAATCCTCTCAGTAACCAATATAGGTCTTTTCGTAAGTACACAACGTTCCATGACCCCAACGAAAAGGTTCGTCTGGAAGCACATGTATAAAGGTAGAGACAACTGTCCGGGTACTTCGGACACCAGGGTACCTTTAGCTAAGTCGCGACTCGTGACACGTCTGGGACTTCTCACTTGACGTCCTGCGGTTCTACCGCCGACACCTCTCAGTCGACTTCGGTGAGGGGCCCCTCTGCCATCCTCTACAGCCACCGACGGTCCCCACCCCGAAGTGGAAGATAATCCTATGCCGTTCCGTAAAAATCTTCAACGTCCAGTCACGCGGATTTAAAGTTCAAAACAATCACGTTTCGGGTTCTACCGGGGCACGGAGATCTTGACACAATCCCATCTCTACCGAGGTTCCCCAGAGACCACTACCCAGACACACACGAGGGGATCCCACACTGACCCTACTGGTCCGTAGACAATTATAAGTGGGGAGAAAAGGTATTTGTTATGGACGACCACCAACTCCGGTCCCAAGATTAGGACACGGAAAAAGACTTTTCTTACGGGTCACGTCGACTTACTTGATACAAATGTGTATCTTCAAGACCGAAAGAACCAAGTCCTATAGTAGGTGGTCAACACCCGTTCAGGACTAGAGACACAAGTTTCATAAAATAGACACTTTACCCACCGTCAATTTAATATTTCTATTTACGTTTAATAAAAGTTGTCAGTATAATTTTTTTAAAAAAAAAAGGTATTATATTACCCGTCACTGTTTCGTGAAACGACATCATTTGGGTGTTGTCGTTTACCTTACTCCCGTGGTCTTTAGATTGAATTAGTACAAGATAGAGGATTACGGACACGGCCCCAAGAGAACCGATGTCAAAATGGTTAACAGGAGCAAACATATATCTATGGAGGAAAGGGAATGAGAACTTGTAACGACTATTCTATGGAAGTAAATAATTCGTGGACAATTCGTCACATTTGTGTGTGTTAGGTAGATCAAATAGGACTGTCATTGAATTAATTGTTCACAACAAGTAGGGTAAAATGTCGACTCTTTTGTCTCCACATACAACCAGTGATAAGAAGAAGTACGATGGACCGTAATCGTAGTGTTAGTACCAAACTTGGGTCTAGATGTCCTGAGGGATTGTTACAGGAACTATAAAATGTGACTCTTGAAAATTGATCACGGTAAGAAACCTACTTGAAAAATTTTGGTAAGTCTTATATTTCTCTGATTAAATAGTAACTTGTCGGACCATGTATCCTTCGTGTGTCTTTTATTAGTTCCGTTCGATGGGAAGTAACATTTTTGATCCGTTGAGCCCGAGTCTCTCCAATTCAGTGAATGGATTTCACGGGGTCGATTACTACTCCAGTCCTAACCGAGGACCCGGTCGCCGAAACGTGACACCAGGTCCACTGGGAAACGTTTCAAGACACGAGGTTCTTCGGGTAAGACGGAAATGTATTTTGTTGACCAATCAATCTTACGTTCTTTGTAGTACATTAAAAAATTCTTTAACAACACACATGACATAATATACCAACGGACATTACCTGGTCCGAGACAAAAAGTGAACTTCTTTTACGGAGAATCTTTTGTACAAAACATCAATTTTATCGTACGTGAAGGACTAGTGGGTTTTCAAGAGAAGGTTTTACAACAGGAGTAGATCATTAGTTTGTTAATGAGTATAGGATCCGGAGATAACTGAAATAAGAGACTTAATAAATAAGACAACTGTTTCGTTCTACTGCACGAGCAGTACCCTTCGTTCGTGAAACGGACAAAAGTATTAGAGTAAATGGTGAGGTTCGGAGATAAAGATAACGTAAAGGAAACCCAATCTTAAGGTATTTTCATAATACTAGTTTAACTTGTTACCATTACCAGGGTGCACGGTCCTTCCACCTTGTCGACCGACAGACGGGTGAAGGACGGTTCCGTATTAATTAAGAGTGATTCCTAAACAACGTCTGAAAGACTTAATCGAAGATTTCCGTATTATGATTATCGATGGTAAACAACTCATGGATGTAATTAAGAGACTTTTGGAAACTCGATCTATGATATTAGAGTCCTGTGTCTCTGGACCTCTCCAAGTCACTTAATGGGTTTGGATAGTGTCCATCGTTCATCTCCTCCCTTCGTCTCCCGTCCCACACTTGAGTCTAAACAAATGGGACTTCGGACCCAAGAAAGAGGAGATAGTGGATGAAGAAGTATCCGGGTAACTATATAATCTACCCTTTCTCAACTTCGGGTCAAACTAAACGTAATAAACCCCTGATTCTGTAAACACCTACTAAGTCAAGAAGATTCAAGAAGAGGGGTAACGTATAAGAATGTCGACCTTTTTACACGAGTCCTGGACCCTTCATGTAGATTTCGTCATCCGAGGAGGTACCGCGTCGACGACTGGACACGACGAGTTCCGTTACTCGTGATGTGTCCACTCTGAGCGGAAGTACTACGGGACTCCGGTCCATGTCTGGTACCCGACCACCCTCCTCAAGTAACTAAACTGTTACTTGGACTACAAAAATAAAGTCGTCAAGTTGTATGTAAAGAGTTCGTGTAAGGCGTACGAACAATGACCCGAACTACGATTCGTATGTTTTTCATTAGTTTATACTAGGGGTTTTGATAGTTATAAACACTAAAAACCGTAGGGTCCCATTAATGACTCTCTTTATCACCTTTTGTTATCTTACCCTTTCTGATCTCTAGAGAAGTTCTTTGAATCTCTATGGTTCCCTTGTAAAGTACGTTTCTACCCGAGTTATTTCCTGTCTTTACCATACCTTGATTGTCTTCGTCTTCTATAATTCTTCTCCACCGTTCTTATGTGTCTTCTTGACATGTTTTTTCTAGAAGTGCTGGGTCTATTAGTGCTTCCACACTAGTGAGTGGATCTCGGTCTGTAGGACCTTACACTTCAGTTCACCCGGAATCCTTCGTAGTGATGCTTGTTTCGATCACCTCTACTACCTTAAGGTCAACTCGATAAAGTTTAGGACTTTCTACTAAGACACTTTCACGACGTGAGTTATACGGTCGTTTAAACCTTTTGAGTCGTCACCGGTGTCCTGACCTTTTCCAGTCAAAAGTAAGGTTAGGGTTTCTCTCCGTTACGGTTTCTTACGAATTTGACGGTGTGTTGACGTGAGTAGAGTGTACGATCATTTCATTACGAGTTTTAAGAGGTTCGGTCCGAAGTCGTTATGCACTTGGCACTTGAAGGTCTATAGGTACGACCAAAATCTTTTCCGTCTCCTTGGTCTCTAGTTTAACGGTTGTAGACGACCTAGTACCTTTTTCGTTCTCTCAAGGTCTTTTTGTAGATAAAGACGAAATAACTGATACGGTTTCGGAAACTGACACACCTAGTGTTACTTGACACCTTTTAAGACTTTCTCTACTCTTATGGTCTGGGGGACTGGACGGAGAACTTTTTGGACATACGTCCAGTCCTTCGTTGTCAATCTTGACCTGTACGACCTTAGTTCTAACGACCCTCTTTATAGTTATTGGAGTCTATACGTCTACTGTGGTGGGAAAACCGTCTTTCACTTCTTCTTGATTTCTCGGAGAACTACTTTCACTTTCTCCTCTCACTTTTTCAACCGAACTTTGAGTTGTAAGTCTTTTGATTCTAGTACCGTAGACCAGGGTAGTGAAGTACCGTTTAACTACCCCTTTGTCACCGACTGAAATAAAACTCCCCGAGGTTCTAACGAAGTCTACCACTAACGTCGGTACTTTAATTTTCTGTGAATGAGGAACCTTCTTTTCAATACTGGTTGGATCTATCGTATAACTTTCCGTCTCTGTAAGGAAACGGTTGTTTCCAGGCAGATCAGTTCCGATACCAAAAAGGAAACCAACACATACCTACACTCTCAACTTGACACTTCTTTCGACTCGTGACTTCTTAACTACGAAAACTTGACATAACAACCTCTTCTGAGAACTCTCATGGAACCTGACGTTCCTCTAGGTTGGTCAGGTAGGATTTCCTCTAGTCAGGACCCATAAGTAACCTTCCTGACTACAACTTCGACTTTGAGGTTACAAAACCGGTGGACTACGTTTCTCACCTGAGTAAACTTTTCTGGGACTACGATCCTTCCTAACACCCGTCTTCCTCTTCCCCTACTGTCTCCTACTCTACCAACCTACTGTAGTGACTGAGTCACCTGTACCCAAACCCATCTGAGGCCCTTAACCACAACCAGTCCCTCCGGACCGTACGACGTCAAGTACCCCAACGTTTCTCAGCCTGTTTTGACTCGTTGACTTGACTTGACTCCGACACAAGAACGGACCTTTTAGGGTACCTGTCTCCTTGGATCACCGGACGTCAGGTACCTCAGTGTCTTCTCAACCTGTGCCGAATCGTTGAAATTCTTTTTTGTTTCGACACGTCGATGAGTCGATGTGAGGAAGGACGTCACGGACTTTCAAGATTAACAAGATGTAGGAGTAGGGGTGAGACAAGTCAGTTAAAATCGAAAAGATAAGTCACACATCACCTTAGTGTAACGCCAAAAATCAAACACACAGGGACTCTTCGTCACACCAACTCATATAAAAGTCAAATAGTTGGTAAACCTATGGAAACACTTCGTAGAGAAGTACAGAAAACACGAAAAAATTTTGATAACCAAAAGACAGAAAAGGAATATATAAACGTCCTTAATCAACAGTACATATGACACCGAACGTAAAAGAGACAGAATTTCCATAAAGGACTATTTGTTTTGAATTTGAAATTATATCAGGTTAAACATGAAGAGGAAATACCAACCACGAAAAACACAGGGTAAATTGTTACAACGAAAAGGTTCAGTACTTCTCTAAGAAGCGACAATGTCGGATCTTCGAAACAAAGGTACATAATTCAGGGGACATATACTGGAAGTCCGACACCTGAAACTTTCTACGTGCATACGTAAGGTGGGCGTAGTCCGTACTCACTCTAACGTCGAACGGGAGGTAGGGGACAACGACTGTCAGGAAGTCGAGAGGGGAGAGGGTGGAGAAGGGGGAGCAGGTCAGTCATTGAGAAGAACGGACAAGTGAACTACGGTCCGGGACATACGGTCGACAAAATGACGTGATGACACGAAAAGATCCATGACATGACATTCTGAATTTTATAAACACACACACACAAAAATGCGTAAGAAACACACATTTCATAAGATTTGGCTAATGTCATGACTTATCGACTAACACAGTCGACCCATTCATCCGATAAAAACAACCTGAATGTCAAACCCGAATTACTTACACGAGAATCTTACCTTGGACAAGCAAACACTACCTGAACGCTATAAATCTTGACACTAGGTAGACCTGACTCAAAATATACACCGTTTGCCCCAGGATCACCTCAACAAAAACGGGATCCCGTAGGTACGTGAAGGAAAGGGGTTACCAGAACTTCCGGTGAAGTAATATTTACTTCGTTTAGTTACACACACTTAGTTAACGATTTGAAACGAAGAAAAAGTAACGAAATTGACAGACAAGGATGGAATCATGGTGTGAAAGGATTAGTGACGTCAAAATATGATTCGTATAGGTTATTGTACTCACGGGACTGGAATGACAACAAGGAGTTCAATCGGGACTGAAGGAACTTAGAAATATAGGTGAGACAAAATCTACGTCGGATAGTTAAACACGGAAGGGTGACTATTTTTGTAAAAATCAAAAAAAAAAAAAGGGAACCAAACTAAAACTAAAACCAAAGGACTTAGACCTCTATTAACCGTAAAAATATAGTGGCTTGAAGGTTAGATGTTTATGTCGCACAGAGATGTAAATAAATCCGAAGGAAAGAGAGTCATAACAAAATATCAATAAACGTAACTATAAAACCAAAAGCAATATCATACGTAGTAGCTAGAAGAGGGAAAAATGAAAGTCAAAAAGAGATACAAGCATAAATTACACTCAGGGCACATATAGTACGTCAACAGGAAAATACCCCCCTCTTCAACAAACAACGACACTGTCATAAAAGCAAAGTCAACCTCATAAGTCAGAGGAATGTATGTTACATTAATGACTATATAGCTCCAAACTTAAACAGTAGAATGATCAAGAAAAGATATACAGGATGGATGGGAAAGAAGAGAGGAAAAAACGGAGGAAAGTCTAAATATTCACGAAAAATTTTAGCCAATGGGAACTAAACAAAAAACATGAAAGTGAGGGATAAAACAAAGAAAACGCCGACACGACCCAGAAACAACGACGTGCACCCGAAAGAGATTAACGTCACTCGTCCGTGATGAGAACGTCTGAAGAGTATCACCACCGAAGAGACCAACGTCTCGTTCCAACACCGGGTGTCCGAATCAACGAGGGACTGAACACCCTAGAAGGACCTGGTCCCTAGTTTGGGTACAGGGGACATAACCGTCCATCTAAGAATTGGTGAACCGGGTGGTCCTTTCAGGAGTAACGGATAAGAGATTGTTAAAAAATTTTCATATTATATCCAATCATACAGATGGAGAAGGACCTGTCACGTTCTTAGAACCCTGTGAATGTGAAATAGAAAGAAGGTTGAGCAAGGAACAACAACTCACAAAATTAAGATATATATAAATTGGAGGAGTTATGTCTGAGTTTCAACGTAGTATCATTATTAATAAAGTACCCTTTATCTACCCCTTTCTCACCTTTTTCACAGTCTGAAATAAAAAAGCCCGAGGTTTTAGTGACGTCTACCACTGACGTCGGTACTTTAATTTTCTACGAATGAGGAACCTTCTTTTCAATACTGGTTGGATCTATCGTATAAGTTTTCGTCTCGGTAATGAAACGGTTGTTTCCAGGCAGATCAGTTCCGATACCAAAAAGGTCACCAGTACATACCTACATTCTCAACCTGACACTTCTGTCGACTCGTAGTTTTTTAACTACGAAAACTTGACACCACAACCTCTTCTGAGAACGCTCAGGGAACCTGACGTTCCTCTAGTTTGGTCAGTTAGGATTTCCTCTAGTCAGGACCCACTAGTAACCTTCCTGACTACAACTTCGACTTTGAGGTTATGAAACCGGTGGAGTACGCTTCCCAACTGAGTAACCTTTTCTGACTACGACCCTCTCTAACCTCCGTCCTCCTCTTCCCCTGCTGTCTCCTACTCTACGGACCTACCGTAGTGACTGAGCTACCTGCACTCAAATTCACTTGAGGCCCTCAACCACTACCTGTCCCTCCGGACCACACGACGCTAAGTACCCCAGCGTTTCTCAGCCTGTGCTGACTCGCTGACTCGACTTGACTTGACTTATTAATTCACGAGGAGGTATAACTGGAAAGGTAACAACAAGTAAGGAGGACCTAGTGTCACACGGAGGTGGACCCTAATAAAGGAAAGACGGGTTTCTTGAGGGACGTAATAAAGGAAATCACGCTCAGACGACACTGGTTAAGAAAGTCAACAACAAACGGATTTTTACGGAAACACATTGGAAATAAAAGCCACCTATTAAAATACATAATATTTTAAAATCCAACCGTCAACAAAAGAAGATCGAAAACTTCTACAATAAGGAAACCAAAGACCGAAGGAAATAAAGACGACACTTCAATCGACAGTGAAATGAGAAGATGTCCATTATACCCAAATCAAAAGGGAGACGATGAACTTAAAAGAGTTTAAAAAAAACTTAAAAACTTAAAAGAGTCAGACTAAAAGTTGGTGACACGGGTCTTCTCAAAACAACACACGACAAAACGGATGAATAGGACGGAACCCAAAATCATGAGGAACTCCTACTCTAAGTAAAAGAATCCAGTCAAAATTTTTCGAGCTGGTGATATGGAAGATTATAACGAAGGTAGGGTAAAAAAGAGAGGAGAAACCTCTAAGGTCAATGGGGGAAATAACCTGTAAAAATGATATACACAGAAGATACGAAAAAAAGATACAACCCGTATTAAAAAGAAGGACGAAATAAGACACCCGAAAAAAATTAGACGTCGAGTGATGAGGAGACAAATAAACACAGATAAGATAGAAATTTGGAAGACAACTCAAAAATTAAAAATTACAGTATAAAATATGAAAAATTACAGTATAAAATATAATCAGAAAACTATCGAAAGAATATGAAGGGGGAAAAGACGTCTTTAAGAGATAGAACAGTAGATTGAAGAAGTTGTATGAAAGTGTAAATGGATTTTGGGTCCATTTTTAATTTTTTTTTTTTTTTAAAAAAAAGACGAAACAGTACGTCGTACATTCCAAAATCAAGGAACTGGTCCCTACTTTGGGTACGAGGGACGTAACTTTCGTGTCAGAATTGGTGACCTACCTGGTAGTCCCTTCAAGGTTTCAGGGTCGGCACTCCTAGGTTACAGTTCTAGTTGATACCCGTAGAACAACAGACAAAACCCCAAAAAAAGGAGACAAAAGTTAATGACTAGAATAGAGGACTACAAAGACTATAAAATTTTTGAATTACGATTAGTAACCATAAAAGTAACATCTCTATTAAACTCCAAGATCTAACACGAAGGAAACTATGTCTCCTAATAAGAAAATAAAATCGTCCACCAAATCTTTACTCGTCTAGTGGTATCATACTCACCTAGATTTGACTGACCTATAACATTTCAGATAAAGGTTAAATGAAAGGTACTACATCGGGAAACACGGTGGACAGGTTTGTGGACACCACAAATACTCGTGTTAAGACTGTCAACTTGAGTCTCGATACAAAAATTGTAGGGTTGGGGTGCGTTAACGTCTTCCAAAACGAGTCGGAGAGTCGAAGACCCGTCGTCAAATGTTTAATCTTTTACGAAACTCCCTTTTCGTTGTAACATGAGTGAAGATACACGAACGAAAGAGAAGTCCTAGAACCGAAAGAAATGGAGCCGAGGAACCATAGAGAGGTAACAGAAGTTTGTCTACAAGGTATATAAAAAGGGTCACAGAGATCAACAGAGAGTCCTCCCCTCCTAAGTAGACGTTATTCAATAAGACGGAGAAACCAAAAAATTTTTTGACACATATAAATAGTGAAACTTTTATTTTCGTATTGTTCTCGTGTCTTTCTTAATATCGTCTCACACTATATCATGGATGTTGTCATTTTTACTCGTTAAGATAGAAGTACTCTCCGATTTCCTTCCATGATTTCGTCTTAACTGTGAACTATCCCCAGAATTCCTAATAATGTTGAGTGTATGATAGATTCCTCTTCCTCTGCACATACATGTAAAAATTTTCACATTCCGTATTATCTCTACATCAAAGTTCTTAAAGACGTGCAAGGACTTCAGAACGGTTTAAAATACATCTACTACTTTACCTAAAAATGACTTCCTTCCTGACGAAATGTTTAACATAGTAGACTATGACTAATTGTAGGTCTTACTGTCTGACAGATCGACCACAGACTTCTTGTCTGGTCCTTGTCGGGGTAAAGCAAAACCGTCCATGGTTGATACACCTGAACCTTTGTCGTATACACTTCAGGGTTCTCGTCCTCTTCTTCCGATTAGTTTCCTTGACTCTTCCTAGGTTCATTTTCCGTCCCTCCATCCCTCACTCTTCTATTCCGA
The DNA here is from genome assembly GCA_006410555.1 of Capra ibex. Lineage (NCBI taxonomy): Eukaryota > Metazoa > Chordata > Mammalia > Artiodactyla > Bovidae > Capra > Capra ibex. Next base: position 44,743,350 of record SJYO01034137.1, read on the forward strand.
CACTTCCAGCCGACCCCAGTCTAGGACTTTCCGCAGTACGTACGTAGGAGTCAGCTAGTCATCATAGTCTGAGAAACGCTGTGACACCTGACATCGGGTGGTCCGAAGAGACAAGTACCCTAAAGGGTCGTTCTTATGAGTTCACCCACCGGTAAAGGAGGAGGTCCCCTAGAAGAGTTGGGTCCCCAGCTTGGGCGGAGAGGACGCCGAGGACCTAACTGCTCGTCAAAGAAATGGTGACTCGGAGGACCCTTCGGGGTTTTCCCGAGTATTCGGTTAAATTTATTTAACTCCCTGAAAGGACCACCAGTTCACCAATTCTTAGACGGAAAGCCTGAAGGGACCAACAGGACATCTATTCTTAGACGGACGGTCACGTCCTCTGTGCCCAAACTGTCGACGAGACCCTTCTAGGGTACACGACACCTTGTCGATTTGGGTACATGGTGTTAATGCCTTGATCGCACGACTTTACTGACGTCGGACACGTGGACCTCGGACACGAGACGTCGTTCTCTGTGGGGCCGACCACGTTGATCTCCTTCGGACACGTATCGTTACTCCTGGGTTACGTCGGTCTTTATTTCATGAATGATTTTTTTTCTCAGGCAGAACGTTACGTCCTCTGTGTCCAGGTTAGGGACCAGTCCCTTGATTCTAGGGTGTACACCATCCCGTTGATTTGGACACGGGGCGTTGATGACTTGGGCGGTTGAGACCTCGACTTTGGGGTGTTGACCTCTCGGGTACTCGGCGTTGTTTCTGGGCTATGTCGGTTTATTTATGTATAAAAATTTTTGTTATTTAACTTTAAATTAGAGGCTCGTACACTTGCATGGCTTTTCAAACGTAGGTACCTGTGTCAGATCTAACGGGAAGTTACGTCTAATGGGAAGAAAGTACACGTCTATTTACTCTCTCTTTGTTTCAACCCCCGTGACTCTGGTCACTCTTCCGACAACGTTAATAGGTGTATTTTTACAATCACCAAACAACACCTCTAAAACAACAACAAGTCAACGATCCAGCACAGGTTGTAAAACACCGGAGTATCTGACGTCGTGAGGTCCGAAGGGACCGTAAGTGATACAGGACCTCAAACGAGTTTGAGTATGGGTAACTCAGCTGTTACGGTAGGTTGGTAAAGTAGGAGACAGTGGGGGAAGAGGAGAACGGGAGTTAGAAAGGGTCGTAGTCCCAGAAAAGGTCATTCAGGTCGAGAAGAGTAGTCCGTCGGTTTCATAACCTGAAATCGAAGTCGTTGTCAGAAAGGTAACCTATAAGTCCCGACTAAAGGAAATTCTATCTGACCAAACTAGAGGAACGTCAGACTGCCTGAGTCTTCTCAGGAGAGGTCGTGGTGACAAACTTTCGTAATTAAGAAACCACGAGTCGGAAGAAACACCAGGTTGAGAGTGTAGGTATGCACTGATTACCTTTTTGGTATCGAAACGGATATACCTGAAAACAACCGTTCTACTACAGAGACGAAAAATTATGTGACAGATCCAAACAGTATCGAAAGGAAGGTTCTTCGTTCACGGAAAGTTAAAGTACCGACGTCAGTGGTAGACGTCACTAAAAATTTTAGTGAATCTTTTATTTTAGACAGTGACGAAGGTGAAAAAGGGAAGATAACCGGTACTTCACTACTCTGGTCTACGGCACCAGAATCAAAAAACTTACAACTCAAAGTTCGGTCAAAGAAGTGAGAGGAGAAAGTGGAAGTAGTTCTCCGAGAAATCAAGGAGAAGTGAAAGACGGTAATCTCACCATAGACGGATAACCTCCAAAAACCACAAAGAAGGTCGGCAGAACTTAGGTCGAACACGAAGTAGGTCGGTCCGTAAAGTGCACTACATGAGACGTATCTTCAATTTATTCGTCCCACTGTCATATGTCAAAACTGTATGAGGAAAGGGTCAAACCTTGGTCAGACAACAAGGTACAGACCAAGATTGACAACGAAGAATTGGACGTATGTCTAAAGAGTCCTCCGTCCATTCCACCAAATCATAAGGATAGAGAGATTCTTAAAAGATGTCAAACAACACTAGGTGTGTGAGTTTCCGAAATCACATTAGTTACTTCGTCTTCACCTACAAAAAGACCTTGGGGGAACGAAAGAGGTACTAGGTTTCTTATGACCGTAAAATTAGAGAGTTCTTCCATCCCTTTTGGTGATCAGGTAAGTCTATGCTGGATTTAGTTTAGAGAATACTAATATTTCTTCACTATTTAGCGAAGTTCCCTAATCTAGACTGTCTCACGGACTTCTTGATACCTGCCTCCAAGCATTGTAACATGTCCTCCGTCACTCGTTTTATTAAGGTTTCTTTTTCTTTACGTACCTCCGTTTCACCAACAGACTCCTTCAAAACGTTTATCGACTCCTTTCTTCTCTTCACTTTCCACTTTCTGTTTCCTCTTTTCCTTTCCATATGGGTTGTCTTACGTCTCAAAGTCTCTTATCGTTCCTCTCTATGCTCGTTACGGTTCCTTATCTCCTTTCGTTATCTAATCCCTTCTGATCTCTAGGGAAGGCCTTTTGACCTCTATAGATCCCTTGTAAAGTACGTTTTTACCCGTACTATGTCCTGGCTTTTGTCATTCCTGGATTGTCTTCGTCTTCTCTAATTCTTCTCCACCGTTCTTATGTGTCTTCTGATATGTTTTTTTTCAGAATTACTGAGCTATTAATAATACCACACCAATGAGTGGATCTCGGTCTGTAGGACCTTAGTTCACCCGACATCCTTCATAATGATACTTGTTTCGATCACCTCCACTACCTTAAGGTAGACTCGGTAAATTGTATGATTTTCCACTACAACAATTTCACGACGTGAGTCAAGTCAAGTCAGCGAGTCAGCACAGGCTGAGACGCTGGGGTACTTAGCGTCGTGCGGTCCGGAGGGACAAGTAGTGGTAGAGGGCCTCAAGTGAGTCTGAGTACAGGTAGTTCAGGCACTACGGTAGGTCGGTAGAGTAGGAGCCAGCAGGGGAAGAGGAGGACGGGGGTTAGGGAGGGTCGCAGTCTCAGAAAAGGTCACTCAGTTGAGAAGAGTGCTCCACCGGTTTCATAACCTCAAAGTCGAAATCGTAGTAAGGAAGGTTTCTTTAGGGTCCCAACTAGAGGAAGTCTTACCTGACCAACCTAGAGGAACGTCAGGTTCCCTCAGAGTTCTCAGAAGAGGTTATGGTGTCAAGTTTTCGTAGTTAAGAAACCGCGAGTCGGAAGAAGTGTCAGGTTGAGAGTGTAGGCATGTACTGGTGTCCTTTTTGACATCGGAACTGATCTGCCTGGAATCAGCCGTTTCATTACAGAGACGAAAAGTTATACGATAGATCCAACCAGTATTGAAAAGAAGGTTCCTTACAGAAAATTAAAGTACGGACGTCAGTGGTAGATGTCACTAAGATCTCGGGGGGGGGTTTTTTTCAGACTGTAACAAAGGGGTAGAGAAAGGGTACTTCACTACCCCGGTCTACGGTACTAGAAGCAAAAGACCTACAACTCGAAATCCGGTTGAAAAAGCGACAGGAGAAAGTGAAAGTAGTTCTCCGAAAAATCAAGGAGAATTGAAAGACGGTATTCCCACCACAGTAGACGTATAGACTCCAATAACTATAAAGAGGGTCGTTAGAACTAAGGTCGAACACAAAGAAGGTCAGGTCGCAAAGAGTGTCGTTAGAACTAAGGTCGAACACAAAGAAGGTCAGGTCGCAAAGAGTACCACATGAGACGTATCTTCAATTTATTCGTCCCACTGTTATATGTCGGAACTGCATGAGGAAAAGGATAAACCTTGGTCAAGTGAGTTATACAGTCGTTTAAACCTTTTGGGTCGGTACCGGTGTTCTGACCCTTTCCAGTCAAAAGTACGGTTAGGGTTTTTTTCGTTACGTCTCTTAAAAGTCTGATGGTAAGTTAATGTGAGTGAAGCGTGTGACTGTTCTAACAAAAGTTTTAGGAAGTGTGGTCCGAAGTCGTCATGCACTAGACTCTTGAAGGTTTACATTTTGACATAAATCTTTACCGGAACCTCTACTCCCTACCTAATTTCTGTTTCTCTGAACTGTTAACAACCGTTAACAAAGGATTCAAATTCTTTTCATTGTATCTGTCGAGATTCAAATCGGACTATCGACTTGAGTGGCACCATCTTTGTGACCTAGTACCCATCGGTACAACTCTCGACCTTAAAGTCCTAAGGTCGAAGTCGAAGTTTACCTAAGTTAAACTTCACAGACGTCCTATAGGTGTCTCTCCGTGAGTAATCCGTTGATCTATAAACGAAGGCCTTGAACCATCTCTTCAGACTCGACCTCTATTTATAAAAATTTTAAACTTATTTTACCACAACCAAGTATGGTACCATCCCTCCATCTATTCAAACGGGACCCCACCCCCATCACCATGTTATTCTTTTTAAAATAGTCTATATTGGGACGTCTTGGGAAATTCCTCTTCCGACTCGTTATCTTTAGAAACTTTTTGTGCTCTTACACGTAGGAATATCGTTCCTTTGGTCCTCTCTCCCTACAGAGAGTCGAGTGTCCCAGACGGATCTTTCTGTGACTTCTCTCCCTGACTTCGTAGACGAACCGAATTCCTTTTTGATTCAGTGACTGAGAGGGACAACTTCCGGCAAAGTCAATTCGACTTCACAACTACCCTTCGTCCCTCTCCTGTACTCACACCTACTGAAGAGAGACCCACAATCAAGGGAGAGGTGTAGACGCTACACACCCCATACGTCTTCAATATGTGTTCGACGGGGACCTGACATAAGATTACGTCTACATACACAGACACCCGTCCCACCCACCCCCCCCCCTCCGCCCCAAACCGGTCGTACCACAAGTTTTACGTAAATCAGAACAGACTAATGTCAACGTGTCTTGGGAAAGGTCTAGGAAACCCCGTCTAAAAAATTTAGAAAGTATGTACTTAAAAATTTAAATATAAAATTAACCTCATACTTCACTTCACTTCAGCGAGTCAGCACAGGCTGAGAAACGCTGGGGTACCTGACATCGGATGGTCCGAGGAGGGAGGTACCCTAAGAGGTCCGTTCTCATGACCTCCCCCAACGGTAAACGAAAGATTACAACAGAATCCAAGACGAATGTCATCGTACTTAGTCGATGCTCATACGTATGTACCAAAAATGGAACACTCAAACTATACACTAGATTACGACAGAAATGTGTTAGATGTACTTAAGACTAGTCCTTACTATTAAACTATTTCTTAAGGGGACATAAAGTATAATAATTACACGGAGGAATTCGAGACAACCTCTTCCGTTACCGTTGGGTGAGGTCATGCAAACGGACCTTTTAGGGTACCCGCCTCCTCGGACCATCCGACGTGAGGTACCCCAGTCATCCTCAGCCTGTCCTGATTCGTTGAAGAGAAAGTGAAAAGGGAAAGTACGTAACCTCTTCCTTTACCGTTGGGTGAGGTCACAAGAACGGACCTCTCAGGGTCCCTGCCCCCACGGACCACCCGACGACAGAGACCCCGGCGTGTCTCAGCCTGTGTTGACTTCGCTGAATCGTCGTCGTTCGAGACAACGACTTATACAACCCAAGCAGTTTTTCAAGTATGCCCAAAAAGTGAAGGGCGAATACCTTTTTCGGTTTGCTTGAAAAACCGGTTGGGTTATAAAACTCTTCATCGACTGTCCTTATGACACTTGCATTAGACACAGAAGGTTCCTAACACCAATAACTTTATCAACGGACGAAGTCACAAAGGGTGACCGTCAAACCCCATACAACGTACGAACTGATGTCCTTATTAAACCCCACCCACCCTCACGACTAACGAACCTGTGCACTGGAACTACTATTGGTTGTAGTGATAACTCTTGTGACGGTATTTAAGTCGGGGTATGTCTGAACCTACAAATAACCCGAGGGACGGTAGACCACCAGGAGGAAGTAGGTAAACAACCACACCGAAGACGAAAGAGGTTTTGGATTAGGAAGGTCTCTCCTAAGGGCTACACGGATCTCTAAAGTATCACTCAGGAGTCGTCTTTTGTGTATCCCACCTATACGGAGTCGAAAACCTTAAGGTGAGAGGACCAAAGACGGAAAATCTTTTTGACAGACTCAGATATTTTCCAAAAGCACTTACTTAAAACGTACTAGTACTGAAAAGATTAACCTACACTATTTACAAAATAAGAAGGTTTTAGTATGTTGAGTCTATTTAAGTTCTCAGGGACATCCTTCAGTTCTCCGCTCCAGATTCCTTAGTGTCACAGCTTAAAAGAGACCAGTCTCTACACCAGAGTAGGAGAGGATGTTGGACACCCTTTGGTAACGGGTCTCCCTTTTTCAGCGTCCTCAAATCGGGTGTGTCGAGTGGTCGGGGCTCGACATGTTCCAGAATTGGTGAGACCCCGGGAAGACTCGTTCCTACAAGAAGGTGGGACACGGCCGTTGAAGTCGTATTTTACGTCTGAAGACGAGACGCACAGACAGACGAAGTGGAACCGAAATAAATAGAAATACAAAAGAGGAGAAGGTATTTTTTGTGAAAAATTTTTTGTACGTGAGTAAGGTGTACGATACGAGTCTTCACGGTCCACTATTTCCCATCTAACCGTCGAAACATTAAAAAGAACTAATCTAATATTTCAATACAGGGTCGACACACCGAAGGATTTATAAATGTCTACTCGGTCAGACGTTGTGATACTCGAACAAAATGCCCAGACCTCGGAAAGTGTAAGAAATAACATAATCCAGTGGAGCAGGGGTCATTCCGTTCCTGGTGGACGACGTAGACACGGGTGAGCCGACTTAGTCGCCGTCATTTCAGGTACGAGTCACCACGGGCCTCTGGTAGGTCGGCTTCGGACATCTACTTCGGAAGCCGGATATCGACTTCGGACACCACTTTCTCTTCTACTAGGCTTAAGAAGTACGCCTACAACACCCAAGACTGTTCTTAGGGAGTACCAGGACACAGGGTCTCTCGTGACACATCCCAGACTGGGGAAAGAATGTGTAGACTCTACATTCTTTGGAGTCTAGAGTTCACACAGGTATCTGTTTTTCGAAACGTCGCGACCAGGAGTAGACTTTACCAAAGTACTCTGTTCGAAATTCCGACCTATAAGACGTCAGGGGGTCCAAGACCCTCGGAAAACAATGTGCGAAGCCGTAAAGGTCAGAAGTAGGAAAAGAAGTCACACGGTTCAAGATCCACAGTACATCCCACCGTGGAGAGGAAAGATACTCTCCTCCACGACATCAAAAATTTCAAAAAATTTAAATAAATAAAAACCAACACGGCTCAGAAACAACGATACACGCCCGAAAACGATCAACGTCACTCGCCTCCGATGAGAAGCAACGTCACACGTATGAAGAGTAACACCACCGAAGAGAACAACGTCTCGTGTCTGAGACTCCACACACCCGAAGTCATCAACACCGAGACCTGACCAAGAGGCTCCGTACACTTTAGAAGGGTCTGGTCCCTAGTTTGGATACAGGGGACGTAACTGTCCACCTAAGAATTAGGTGACACGGTGGTCCCTTCAGGATAGTAAAAAAATTCTTAACCAAATATAAATGTCAAATAGTGGTTTAGGGTAGTAGAACGACGACGATTCAGTGAAGTCAACACAGGCTGAGACACACTGGGGTATCTGCCGTCGGGTGGTCCGAGGGGACAGGGACCCTAAGAGGTTCGTTCTTGTGACCTCACCCAACGGTAAAGGAAGAGGTTACGCACTTTCACTTTTCACTTTCACTTCAGCGAGTCAGCACAGGCTGGGAGTCGGTGGGGTACCTGACGTCGGAAGGTCCGAAGAGGTAGGTACCCTAAAAGGTCCGTCCTCATGACCTCACCCCACGGTAACGGAAGAGGCGGGTAGTAGAAATCTTCATTTAAATTTCTACTCGTCCGGGAAGTGTTTTCTCCTACAGGTCGGTGACTCTTTTGACAAGTTGTAGTGACGAGTGATCCCCGTCTTCTTAATTTGGAGTCATTCCTTGAACGGACCACCAAGTCATCAATTCTGTAATTCTGACACATGACGTCCATTATACTTAAGTCAGACAACAATCCCTTGATTCTAGGGTGTACAGTTAGTAACGGTGGGGGGTGGGGGGTTTTTTCTTCTTTAGAGTCACTCTACGTCGACTTGTGAGGAGTCTCAACCGATTTTTCCTTTTTTAGATCGTTATCGTTCAAACCCAGTCCTACATCTCATAGACTTGAGAGTATACCACGACCACCTCACATTTTACCGTTTTTGTAAGACTTCTTCAAAACATCACAGGCGGTTTCGATTTATATGTGAAGGAGACACCGGGTCCTTAAGTTGAAGATCCAAATTTAGACGATCTTAGTTAAGGTGAACAGATGGATTTACGACGATACTCTTAAAAAGACCATGAAAGTAAGTATTATTAGGTGTGTCCTTTGTCAGGGGTTTACAGGTCGTTCTCACCTATTCGTCTACAACGACACAAGGGTATTACCTTATAATACGTCGTCCCTTTTTTACCTGACGACACACACTGTCGTACCCGCTTAGAGTGTCGTAATACCAGTCTCTTTCTTTGATTTGTTTTCTTGTGGACGACACACCAAGTCTTTTGTGCCTCAAATTCTCGTCCATTGTGATCCGATTCCACTATTTTTGATCTTATCCCTAATGAAGACCACACTCTCAGATAATTGACCCTTCCTCATGTCCACTACCTTTACAAGACAGACGTAGACCTACGGTCCATGCACGCACATGTGTAGACATCTGAGTCACTCAGAAGGACCCTCTGAACAAGTGAAACAACATACATTCAATACGGGACTATCTTTACTGACCTTTCTTTTCACTTAATCTTACTAAATAGACACTCAACCTAGGACACGGGAACCGTAAACTCCAGACTCCTGTCTACCCTGTCACATCCCCTGTCTTCGCCTTCCTTTATCTAAAATCACACCGTAAACGACACTGTAGGGAGAACCTCGTCGGGTCTTGGTCACCGTACCCGATGAAGAAACTCTTCGTGTAGTTAAGTTTAAAATATTTTTCGTTAAACCTCGAATGGACACGGTCCGTGACAGACTCCTAAGAGAAGGGAAATCTTCCTAGATCTCTAAATGAGGGTTCATCTTCATACCGAAAACCTACTTTGGATTATCTTTCAGACCACCCGAAGAAAAAAAAAAAAAAAAGGTTAGGGGTCCCCACCGACGAGCTCTCTGTCGGGTTCGAGACTTTTGTGACCGGGTCCGACGGGCCCCGCACCGACGTAGGTGTTCACTGGGCCGCCGACGGGTGCGGTACAACCTAAGGCGGGCCCTGCACTACCTCCCGAGCCGGTACGAGTAGGTTCTCCGGTTCGTCCGGGACTAACGTGGACCTCTGCGACTCTCAGTCGTCTCTGATCGTGTCCACTCCGGGTCTTGACCGTCGATTCCAGTGGTAGCACCACTGTACAACTGTCCGACAGTGGGTCACTACTCGTGGAAGTTTTCGAAACGGACCATCGGGGGCATTGCACTCTAGAAGAATTAAGTCAGTTGTCTTTCATGTCCCCAAAACAGCTCCGGACACGAGCCTCGAACTTCCCGGACCAGTGTCGTTCGACCAGAACCGGGTTCACGCGAATGTGCATAGGGAGAAGGACCGGACCCTCCACTCCATCTATGTGAACCAAATCTTTGAGTTGTGAAATTTGAGAGAGATCACGAAGAAGTCTACTCAGAAGGGTCTCTCACGTCTGCATCTCGGAGCGTTGGAGGAAAGTTCCGTCGCACACCCGTTTGAGGTTCGACGAGACCTTCTCGAGTCTCGCGGGGAGGTCGGGAACTCGACCCTCTTCACACCTCCACTACCGTGGTCTCCCAGTGACCCGTCTTTAAGTAGTGTCCGGACGGATTGCCACTAGGTTTCTCGAGCCCCGGAGGAAGGTGGAGCCCGGGAGACGTCCGGAGGGATCGCCCCTTGAGAAAGAGAAGGAGAACCATAACCGACAGAAACAGAATCTTGGACTGTCTTATAACCTCCGAACACAAACTCAGTCTCAGTCCTGAACCGGACCGGAGGTCACGACATCAGTGTGGACCACGGTTCTGTGTTCTACAAGGGGGCTCACTCTCCGGATTTATGGGACGACGACGACGACGACGACGACGACTCAGCGAAGTCAGCACAGGCTGAGACACACTGGGATATCTGTCGTCGGGTGGTCCGAGGGGGCAGGGGCCCTAAAAGGTCCGTTCTTGTGACCTCACCGAACGGTAAAGGAAGAGGTTACGTAGTTTCACTTTTCACTTTCACTTCAGCGAGTCAGTACAGACTGAGAATCGCTGGGGTACCTGACGTCGGGTGGTCCGAGGAGGTAGGTACCCTAAAAGGTCCGTTCTCATGACCTCACCCCACGGTAACGGAAGAGGCGATTTATGGACCCGTCACCATCTGTCACAGTCCACCCGCGACCGCCCAGGAAAGGGACAGAGAAAATCGAGACGAGGGAGGGTCGTGTACACGTTCAGACAGACGGGACCTTCGACGAAAGACTGCCCCGAAAAGAGGGAGACACATAAGTCCACCGGTTTCGGCAAAGAGTGAGGAACTTATTGACACACTTGACAGAGGGACCCGTCTTCCTACACCTACACCGGAACTTCTCGTAACCCCTCAGTTCGTTCTTCGACGACCACCTGAGCCACTCTCCAAAACCGAGCCCTTCCCCATGGAAACCCGGACCCGAGTGGAGTCCACGTCCACCCCAGAAGAGGGGAGGTCCCTGGGAAACTCATCGATCGGAAGAGAATCCCCCAGGACCAAAAGGACGGATAAACGGAAAAGGAATAAAACGAAAGACTAGTCGGCTTAAGGGTCCATCTCGAAGATTTTAAATGAAAAAGGAACTCGGGTGTAACGGCAAGCTAGAGCCCAATAGGGACACTCGGTTCTTACCCCGTCCGACAACTCCCCCTCCCAAACCTAGTAGACTGGAGAGGAGTCCTGTAAAGTCCGGTACTGTTAGTCACTATTTCCCTGCGTTCACAGGCCTTGAGTGACGTTCTCACTCACCAGACACCCTAAAGTAAAACCTCGAACAAGGGAAGAGAAAAAACATTCGGGCGAAACCCCCCTGAACCAGAAGAAGTAGAGACAAAGAAGAGACGACGCACGAACCGTGTATTGGTCCATGCGTCTGTCACCCACACCGCACTGAGTATATTAGATCGAATTGAGAGATCTTGAAAGATGGTTGTCAATGTCAAGACGGTCACCGTGAAGACTCCCTTTCGATATAACAATCGTCTCTGGTTGACTACTTATTTTAACCACCGATAATCAAACCTTTTTATCCTAAATTTCCAATTATCGTAGACAGACGGAAAATCAAGGTCTTTCGATTTTTAAACGTTCAAAGGTAGACTCTTACGGTTCTATCTCGCACCCAAGTCTCTCGTCTAGGGTCTCAGTCCAACAGGTCCATGCTTAGAACTGACACGTCGAATCCTCGTGTCTTCGGGACACCTTTCGGCAGGAATTGATAAAAGTCTAGGTGAGACAGATCGTGACTTATTCACAAGTTGTTTAAATTCACTTACTCACTTACCCACATAAAAAAACTTTCAGTGTGAATTGCACCCGAGTCCGGTGTGTCTCGGAAAAGTGGATTTGCTAAGTCTTTACGTAGGACCTCTCGGACAGAGGGGAGACGTCGTAGGTGGTAAGGAGGATGTGAGTCTTTTTGAGAAAGGCGTTACACGGGAGGTAAGGGTGTCAATGGAGGTTCGTGTTTCGGGAAGGTCCTTCGGGTCTCACTTGACTTGGTTCGTCGGCGGCTAGACTTGGTCAGACGCCCCCTTCACCAGGTACGGTGGGCCCCGGTCTCACCTCTCGACCGGCGTCGGAGGCCCTTCAAGTCACTACTGAAGCTGCTCAAGGAGCTACGACCGTAACTCTACCGTCCGGTCCGCGTCCACTCTCCCTCCCGACAACGACTCACTTCGACTGGGAACGGAGAACGGAGACCACCTGACAGTCGGGGACTCCGATTCGCCGTGTATCCTCGACCCTTCGACACTTGTCGGGTGCCGAAATGTAGTAGAAACGACGAGTCTCTCGAAGTACTCGAATGTCCTTACCGTAAGGGTTTCTACGATAATCGAACACACACTCTATTTCTACTGGCTATTGAAGAGGGTACTAGGAGGTTATCTTAAGTAGTAGAATATGACAAACTTTCCTCCCGTCTCCTCTCTTCCTCCTCTCGGGACGTAGGATATGAAGTTTACATCATACCATGATAATTTTTGAGTACAATAAACTCCAAGCCACTCAGGTAAACTTTTCCAACACAGATTGGGACTCATAGTTCACTAAGTTTTAATGGAGGAAGTCTACTTATCTATTTGGGGATGAAATCTTGTTCCCTCGTACTGACCAGACCCCACTCGAGTGACTCGATGAATAAACGGTCGATAAATAAACGAAACTTGAGGGAGTTTCACCATGGGTCGTACGACGAATGAGACAATGTATGTTCCCCGACAAAGAGCCTACCCTTCGGTCCACTCGTTACATAATAAAGGTCTCAGTCTTCGGAAACCCTACGTCACTCGAGAGTTACAGGTCTGTCACTACCAAGAACATACACGGTCCGACCCTACGTGGTCGGGGACCTGTTGAGGTCGTGACAACTTGTTCTACGACCTTAACACCGGACCAGTGAGGGGTGGGGTGTGGGGGGTAATTATGGGTGTGAACACTATGTCGTATCAAGAACCGATTGGGTGAACCCTTACCTAAAGACACGGAGACACACGTAGAACCAGACCCTAGACAAACCCCTTGTCATCTGTGGCCCGTCTCAGAGCTGTGTGATCCGCAGACGTCTGATTAACCCGAAGTACGGTAGACATGTCTACTGGAGGATCGAGACTTACGACGAATCCTCTTTACCTGTCGGGGATTAATGAAACCGAGGAAAAGTGGAAGGTCTGCTTTCTTCTGGTCTAGGTCCAGTATCCCTTGGAGTTCTTATAGAGGTACCGGAGGTCGTTCGATGACAATCGACGGTTTAGAGAGAGACATCTGGGTCCTCGGGGGTTGCGCTTTTTAGAGGACCGACGTCGACGTTCCATTCACACCTTGCTTTACCCGAAAGTACACACCAATTTATCGTAGTCACAAACGCTCCAGGCGGATTGTAGGACGACGAAAACGACTCGCTTCTTCACCACGATTGGAAGACAAGAGTCTCAATCTTCGCTGTCACTGTATTTACGACCACAGAATAATTTACCCGAGTAAACGTACGCGTAAGAGGTGATTTCTACGGAAGACAGAGGAGAATTTCGGAAAAGTCCTCCTGAACAAATCTGACTTCCGGAGGTAACTAAATATTTATACCACCGAATTTGTCTAAAAAAAAATTCATCACGATTATAGTAAGTCTAATACTTTCATGGTATACAAGAAATTTTTCTTTAGTCTTCTACGACTTTTCAATTTTTTTTTTATGAGTTGATCGGTAAGTTGTAAAGAACTCACAAACGATGATACTCGGACCGTGGGTACAATTAATCGACCTAAATTTGTACCAGTGAAGCAGTGCACGTCTTCCCGAGTTTCAGTCCTACCTACCCCACCACTACTCTCATTTAACCCCCTTATATAAATTTGTACTTAGACTGGAACCCTACTACACTTACAGGAAGAAACGACAACAGAAGTGGGTTCCTTCATCCATTATGCTATATTAAAGACGGGGTCCAGGTGAGACCGTTAAATCAAGTCACTGATCACTAATTTACGACCATAGACCTCTTTGACGTTACTATCGATTCCTTCTAAAATGCAACCATTAGGGTGTAAGCATAAGGACTTGGTTCCCCCATCCCACAGGACATTAAGACACCACCATATCCGGACAAAAGAATCGGAATGAATCATAGTGAAATAGCCTTCGGATTGTCGTCACTTCCTAATTTACGTCCTGTCAATCCCAGACATCGGATTACCCTTTGTAAAAGTTTCACACGTCTACTCACTAACAATTTTTCGTACCGAACTTAAGATGAATTTTAAAAATTTTAAACCAAAACAAACGAATAAACAAAAGTTACAGAAATAGAGAGGACCGAAAAAAAATTCAACAGTGTTAGTCCTCAGGGTTTAAGATCATGTTTGAAGTTACGAACTGATTCATCCAATGAAACCAGTCTGGTGAGTTGGGTAGAATTGAAAGGGTAAGTGTTTTATCCTTACACATATCGGGTGTAGTGGGAGCTCGAGACAAGGTAAGGGTTATCTGTTCCATAGAACCATGGTGACCAATTATGGGCAGAGACCAGAGGAGAAACAAACGTCATAATAAAAAATACCCCCCTAAATCTATTAAAGTCTCGTTGAGGGAACTTTTGAAAACTCAAAGAAATAAGTAAGAGTAGTCGTATGAAACTCACGAAACGAAGTCAGTACAGGCTGTGAAACGTTGGGACACCTGACATCGGGAGGTCCGAGGAGGAAGACACCGTAAGAGGTCCGTTCTTATGACCTCACCAAACGGTACGGGAGGAAGTCCCCTAGACGTCCACCCAAGAAATGGTGATCACGGGGGACCCTCCGGGTTTGTATAAAATGGAAGTTTGTTGTCACTCTCGGTGATCCACTACCCTATGTATGAGTGTAGAGGGGTGGAGGTAGAACACGAAACGAACACTAACAAGGTCGTCCACGTACGGGAGGACTCGAGTCCCAGCCCTACTCCTCCTCGTCACTATAGGAGAGACAACTCGTCGATAAAGACTATACGACGACGACGATTCAGTGAAGTCAGCACAGGTTGAGACACGTTGGGATCTCTGCCGTTGGGTCCGAGGGGGCAGGGACCCTAAGAGGTCCGTTCTTGTGACCTCACCCAACGGTACAGGAAGAGGTTACGTACTTTCACTTTTCACTTTCACTTCAGCGAGTCAGTACAGGCTGAGGATCACTGGGGTACCTGACGTCGGATGGTACGAGGAGGTAGGTACGCTAAACGGTCCGTTCTCATGACCTCACCCCACGGTAACGGAAGAGGTAAAGACTATATTTTGGGAGAATTAATGAAAAAAAGGTTCTTGTCGGAAACCTATTCCGTCGATTACAAAGGTCCATGGACTTGAGTCAACAAAAAGCAATAGAAGTTAAAAAACGGGGAAAAGTTTTAATGTCAAAGGTTGACTCTCCGTACAACAGTAGAGAGTATTTAACACCCTTCCTCTCCTCTCATATTTACCTGTAAAACTTTCGGGGAATTTTTTCCCTGAGTCCTTGGACTTTCGAATGCCGACCACAGGAACGAGGCACTCACAGACGTGCGGGGGACCACCAATGTAACTCCTTCCCGGGACCTCCACTCCACTCTTTCGAAGGCAACGGGACAGACAGGACCGAAAGTCGTCAACTATCCCTCTTAAGGGTCGGACTACCAAGGTGTCGGTTCAGTCGTGAGTTTTTAGTAGTGCACTTAACTATCAGAATCCAATCTTGACGACGTCCTTCAACGACCGGCAAAGAGGAACCGAAGAACCGTTCGAACCGAGGGACCCCATAAAAGGGTCACCCTCGAACGGACGTACTCAGTCCGGTCGAGGAGAAACCCCATTTCGAGACGGGTGACCCCACGTTAGTAAGTAAGAGAACAATGAAGTAAACAAGCAATTAGATTGAAAACCAACGTACGGACTATACCCGGGTCACCACCCGTGTGTGACACTCATTCTTTCCTGTCGGGGCCAGGTCAGTCCTGTCCGGGTGGGTCCCGTATGGTGGCGGCAAGACAGACCCGGAGTGTTTTCAGGACACGTATTCGTGGAAACCTCGACCCATCGTCCTTAGACTACCAATAACAGGAGTAGATGTCAGGGTGACCGGAGGGATAAAAGCTCTGTCAGTACGGGAGGGACAGGCACACCTACAGGTTTCTGGGGTCTGTACGGTGACATCCCTGGGTGTGGACCTGGCTGAGTCGAGGTGGGACGAGGACACAGTCGTCTGACCTTGGGAAAGAAACAAGAAAGATCAGTGGTACTAAGAAGGACGAAAACCCCCCTTTTTTTTTACTAAATGAAGACCCTCTCGTCATCTCATACACCCAAAAAACGAGACGAATAGTAAGACGTAAACTCGGGACCATGTTTGACCAGGGAACCAAAGACTACGGAGTACCCCTCCTTAAGTAGAAGACACCTCACAGACCAAACAACAAGAAGGGCACATTTACGAACCGAGGTCGAGAAAAGACCGGTCAACCCACCCGACCTCTGAGAGACATTTAACAAATAGCGAAAAAGACACTGAACCCCGACCAAACTACGAGGGACTTGAATCAGTTCCTTCACTTTTCGGTTAGACGTCACCGCTTTTTTTTTTTTTCCTCACAAGGTGGAGGTTCGTGGGGGTTCGACGAAGAGTCTGATGTCAGTGGGACGAGTTTTCCGGAGGACCCTCGACTTCTGAACTGCGGGTGACGGCGGGCGTCGTCCTGGCAGGAGTCGGTCCTCAAGTCGCCGAAAGGCCAAAGGGGTCCCGAGGGATCCTGGAACGTCCTCCACGGAGAAGGGTGCGACGGGAAACGGAACTCCAAGGACGGTCCGTCCGTAGAAAGACCGAGGTCTCTACCACTTTTTCCTACTGGGTCGTTTGTCGTTAAGACACGATATTTCCTCTTTTTACATGTGACCCGGAAGACAGAGAGTCAGAGGAGATGTCACAAGACAAGGGTAATAGTTTTAACCCTAGAACGACTCGGGACTGAATTGTTAACGAGACCAGGGACAGACCACGAGGGATTATCCGTCTCGGGTGTGGACACCAGTCCCGAAATGAAAAGAAAGTGAGGTCACTCAGGACGGACACAGGGCGGTCAGGACAGACTACAGTATGGGGGTAGTGACGAAGGAAACCACGTGGAAGTACAGAATAGACACGTAATAGAACGGAGAGGTTGACCTGACGATCGTAGAACGAAAGGACCTCTCGAAATTTGACCTAATAAAAAAATGAGGGGTACGGACACTACCATCCTGGGCCCCTTATGGTTTCCAATTTAAAACCAAACGAGAAACGACGGAAGGATTCGTGTAGGAGGAAATTCCTACCCTTAACAGACTTCAACGAAATAAGGGAGGTTCGAGCGAGCGATAACCTACGAATTATCTAGTAGTACTCGTGTTTAACTAACTAAAAGAAGAGAGTGGAGACGGGGTTAACGGACAGATGTATGTCAGAGGAAGGTCTCGAGTGTTTGAGGACGGACTTAGCTAAATCATAGAGACTTGTGATTGACCGATATCCAATCTTTCGGAAATTGTAGATTCCAACATCTAAGGTCAATAAATTTCTGTCTCTCATCGATGTATACGAATCTATTTCTTACTTAATATTCTTTTGTGATAGAGATCTACTACTTTAATATCAATAAATTAAAAAACATAAAAATTTTACTTAAACATATCGAAACTAGAAATGGTTTTTTTGATACCCCTTGTATTTTTATTGATATTAAGTTCGGTTTACCCTAAATGTACATTGTGTCCCTCGTACGTTGATTAAAACCGGTATAAAAATACTACTACACTCAACCAACCAAGCATAACAAAATCAGTTAAATGATTTTAGAAACGAAATTTTATTATAACAAACCCCTAAGGGACCACCAGATCACGACTCCTGAACCGTGAGAGTTGGACCCGTGGACACCGGGTCCAAGTTAGGGACCAGTCCCTTGATCTAGACGTTCGGCTAGTCACCGTTCTTTATCATTATTATTTAAAATTTTTATTATAACATTTTAGTGAATGGTAAAACCATAGCCACGTATACCAAATGTGTAAATATATAAGAAATATATATAAATATATAAGAAAAGATTGTAATTGAATAATATATAGTACTTATAAGATACTATATTCCTTATACTATAGTACTGAATTGTCTAGAAGTCTTAATACAACATCTGACAGACAATCAGTAGGAAATAACAACGCACAAACCCAAAAGAGATTAGGATACGAGGATACTTATACAAAATATCAAACTTGGTATTTTTATGATAAAGGTTAACAGTCTAGATGTATTGATTAACGGAGACATCCAAAAAATAAATCGATACGTTAAGTGTGAGATTTTACTAAATACTCCTATTTACTATGGATTTATTACGAAAAGTCAGTACCTAGTCATAATGCTCCACTGAGTAAGTCTGTTCGTCACGGTACGACCGTGACAATACCTAATAGGTTGGTGTTTGGGAATCAGACAACAACAACAAAAAAATTGGGGTTCAAAAATAAACTTTAAAAAATGAAGATTTTTTATAAACTGTATCCGGTCACTTATCGATGTATCAGAGACTTAAGTGGTTGACATTCGTGAACCCAAAAGTAATAATAATAATAACCTCATATTAACGAAAGGTCACGACACAGTCAAAGACGACATGTTATTTTAATTAGTCGGTACACATATGTATCTGGGGAGAAAAACCTAAAGGAAGGGTAAATCCAGTGGTGTCTCGTGACTCGTCTCAAGGGACACGACATGTCATCCAAGAGTAATCAATAGATAAAATATGTATTATCACACAAAAACAAAACCCCAAAAAGAAAAAGCCGACGTGGTGCTCCGAATACCCTAGAATCAAGGGACTGGTCGACAGCTTGGACCCGGGTGTCGTTACTTTCGTGACTTAGAATTGACGAATTGGTGGTCCCTTAAGGGTACTTATGGATCAAAGATTACCTTTATAGAAATATATTTCTGGTGCGAAAAAATTGCATCCACTTACCCCTCGTAACTTTCTTCGATTTACCTTTCGAACACACTATACACCTTTATAAGGGGTTTACTAACAGTAGGATCAACCCCGGAAAAACGTGGGAAACGGCACAACTGTGTACATCGGACGGGTGAGATTTTACACAGAACTTCCGACGGTGTGTCTTGTGCCACGACCTGAGAAACCCCCGGGGACGGTTACTTATGCAGTACTTGACGTGGGAGGTTTCCGCCAGGGCTGATCTCTGACAGGACGACAGAGTGAACAGAAACAAAGCGAAACGTGGATCTTCTGTGTCACGAAGGGGGTACTGTGGTATCAATTCGTGAAAAGGGGTTTATTTACTTAGTTAGAAAAAACAAAAAATTTTACTTAGTTAGAATGTCTTTGATAAACTCCTAAGAAAGAACTCAACTCCTTACAAAAAGAAGAAGGGTAGTAAGAACGATTTAAATTTTAAGTTTCGTCATCGAGGAGTAGTTTATTAATTCGACTAACGGAACCATGTAACCGTTGTAGTGAAAGGTAGATTAAACTATAAGACACCCTTCGACGTTTCGGTTAAATTGATTATTTTACTCCGTAAAAATATAATCTGTCACAATTACTAATCGTCGTTACACGTAGGATCAAAATAAAACAATCAAATTCAACGGGTAATCGACGTCACCAATGGCTGACTTATCGTAAGTCCCAGGACGGTTTCCATGTCTGGTCAATAGTGGGCCGTCTTTTTACCAAAACCTAGACCGTGACCTCAGTCTATTCGTACCCAAATTCAGAACAAAAACGTGGAATAACATTGTAGAGGAATACCTTAATAGAGCACAGAGAGAGAAAGAGAGAGAGAAAAAAGGTAAATATTTTTGTTCCCATGATATAAGTTAAAATTCTGGATCATATTTCCACATCATTAGGTTTGTCACACTATAACCACTTTCCAATCTGTGTGTCAAGTTACGTTATCTTGTCTTAGGTATTCATCTGGGTGTGTTTATACCAGTTGACTAACAGTTGTTTTAATGTTTTCGTTAAGTTTAGTCCTTCCTACCGTAAAATAAAAAATAATATGAAAAAATTGAAAGAAAAAAAATTAAAATGAAATAAAATGAAATGTTATAACATAACCAAAATTAGGCGGTGCCCACATGTACTCAAGGGTTAGGACTTGGGAGGAGGGAGGAGGGAGGGGTATGGTAGAGAGACCCAGTAGGGTCACATGGTCGGGGTTCGTAGGACATAGGACGTAACTTGGATCTCATCACTAAGCAAAGAATGTACTATAATATGCACAAAGTTACGGTAAGAGGGTTTAGTAGGGTGGGAGAGGGAGAGGGTGTCTCAGGTTTTCAGACAAGATATGTAGACAGAGAAAACGACAGAGCGTAAGTCCCAATAGTAATAGTAGAAAGATTTAAGGTATATATACGTAATCATATGACATAACCACAAAAAGAAAGACCGAATGAAGTGAGACATATTAGTCGAGGTCAAAGTAGGTGGAGTAATCTTGACTAAGTTTACATAAGGAAAATTACTGACTCATTATGAGGTAACACATATACATGGTGTCGAAAGAATAGGTAAGTAGACGACTACCTGTAGATCCAACAAAGGTACAGGACCGATAATATTTGTCACGACACTACTTGTAACCCCATGTGTACAGAGAAAGTTAAGACCAAAGGAGTCACACATACGGGTCGTCACCCTAACGACCCAGTATTCCGTCAAGATAAAGGTCAAAAAAATTCCTTAGAGGTGTGACAAGAGGTATCACCGACATGATCAAACGTAAGGGTGGTTGTCACATTCTCCCAAGGGAAAAGAGGTGTGGGGGAGGTCGTAAATAACGAACATCTGAAAACCTAACGTCGGTAAGACTGACCGCACTTTACCATGGAGTAACACCAGAACTAAACGCAAAGAGACTATTACTCACTACAACTCGTAGAAAAGTACACAAACAATCGGTCTTCCTACCGTAAAATTTTCCATTACCTTATTAATCTGGAGGTATATAGGGGGGGGTTTGGTCAGGTAAGATTTCCTCTAGTCAGGACCTACAAGAAACCTTCCTGACTACGATTTCGACTTTGAGGTTTTGAAACCGGTGGAGTACACTTCTCAACTGAGTAACCTTTTCTGGGACTACGACCCTCCCTAATCCCCGTCCTCCTCTTCCCCTACTGTCTCCTACTCTATCGACCTACCTTAGTGGCTGAGTTACCTGTACTCAAACCCACTTGAGGCCCTCAACCACTACGATGTTAAGTACCACAGCGTTTCTCAGTGCACTGACTCGTTGACTTGACTTGACTATAAGGGGGGCGGTAATTTTAGACCTAGTTTTTCCATTACCTTATTAATCTGGAGGTATATAGGGGGGGGGTAATTTTAGACCTAGGTATAAAGAGTGGAATAATTTCCTTAATTGAGTCTTACCTGGTATGAAAAGATTTTATATAGGTACCGAACTGGATTTGTCACTGACGGGTCCTTCTTGACGGGTCCCTCTTGGGAACGGTTACTTCTTTTTTAAGACCCGACACAGAATTCAAGAACCTTCTTATCTTTGTGTATATTTTTGTAGATTCTTAGAGACCAAGGATAATTACAATTGTTTCTTTTATCGAGAAAATTTCTCACTAAAACAATATCGAAGATCCCTGACCAGTTAGTCCATTTTTACTTTCCTTTCTTCTCCAAAATTTTAGTATTCCGTGTCAAATGTCACACCGATAAAATTTTATATGTCTTATCAGGTTTGATGTATTTCCGACAGGTTTTATCGGACCGACTCTAGTAGGATAAGGACTACCCGACGATCACTTCCTATAACTGAAGTTACAATTGTCCTCGAGAAACGATAAACGTTGAAGCAACACTGAAGAAAGAACACTCATATACCGGTGTGAAAAGAACGACGACGACGATTCAGTGAAGTCAGCACAGGCTGAGACACACTGGGGTATCTACCGTCGGGTGGTCCGAGGGGGCAGGGACCCTAAGAGGTCCGTTTTTGTGACCTCACCCAACGGTAAAGGAAGAGGTTACGTACTTTCACTTTTCACTTTCCCTTCAGCGAGTCAGTACAGGCTGAGGAGTACTGGGGTACCTGGTGTCGGATGGTCCGAGGAGACAGGTACCCTAAAAGGTCGTTCTCATGACCTCACCCCACGGTAGCGGAAGAGGCTACGAAAAGAATTCTCTCGATAATCATGAAAATTCCAATTTAGTCACTTATTTATTACTCTTCGTTCCACACTTAAGAGTAAGAGAGAAGAGACACTAAATAAAAACCAAATCTCGGAACACTTTCTCGAGAGTGTCCCTGGCGTCGGAAATATCACTTAATTAACATCAGGACAGCTTGGGTGTTTTGTAGTAACCCATTTAAAGACAACTAGAAATGTTTTGTGTTGGGTTTTGCGAGAAGGACAAAGACAGAGTCTCGACACTGACTCTCGTAGTTGGTCGAGTAGTGTGACACGTGCGTCGTTCGAGGACCGGTCTTCCTTACACTATTGCGGGACGCCCTTGAGCTCCACCCAGGGACCTTTCCGACGATTCCTAAATTCTCGTACACAGACAGACAGGAAAGGGAGGTCCCAGTCTAAGAGGAACTAACGGAAAATAGAAAGGATCCTTTGAAAACCCCGGTTTCAAGATTAGAACTTAAGGTAGGTAGATCACCCTACCTTAAGTTCTTTTTAATCTAAACCACTCCAATAGTGGGGACGAAGGCATAAAGGAGATTCTCAACAAAAAAATTCTCTCTGAAATGAAGTTTGTCCTTCTCCGGAGACCATAACTTACCTCCGACTCTCACTCATTAAAGATGGATTTTTCAAACTCTCATTAAAAAGATCCCGAAAACCCTCTTCGATCCTATCTCATGAAAAACTCATTTTTACCAGAAGAACATGTAAACTAAAACATCGTACATTTCCTATGTAATCTCTTTTGGGTTCTTATTGTGAATGATGATACTTCCACCGGTACTCCGGGGACCACCGGGTCTTGTGCCGCCCCCGGCCCCCCCCCCCCTCACGATTAGTTAAATATAAGTATGAATCCCAAATAAAAGTACCTTTTAAATAAATACGGACATCTCATATACACCCATTTTTATTTTAGTTACACAGGTGAACAGGTATTTCGTCAGAATCGGTTAAGTCCAACATAACGAATAGAGTCATCTACACCGAACCAGTATGGGATACATGGAAATCAAAAGACTTTATCCTTATGAATGGTACACTCTCTCCCACCCGATCCCCACCTCTCCTCTCAATTAACGTGGAAGACTTCCCGGACTGACTCTGGGTCCAGCAACTAGTCCGGTGACTATGTCGGCTTTAAGGAGGGTCCTTACACACATTACTCGCTAACACTAGTCTTAAGACACACACGGTCCCTCTAACTATTAACCACAAAAAACAACAAAGGGAACAAGATTCCGACTCAACGAAAAATTCAGTACAAGAGGAAACATCTGACAATTCCCCTACAACCTGTTAGGGTTACTTGGGCAGTCACTGGAGAGAATGAAACTGACGTAGCTCTCACACTACCTTTTAAGGTTCCACTCGGACCGAAACGACAATCGTAGGGAGGCGTGACACCCTTTCTTAGCACGAAACACACGTGTCCGGACCCCTACGGGAACAGAATTTTCCGAGCACCACGGAAACGGGCCCACAAAGAGTTTGGATCTGTACGTAGCGTTAGTGGACCCCCAGAACAACTTGTGTCTAACGATCCGGTGTGGGTGTAGGGATTCAAAGACTAAGTCATGGAGGGTTTTACCCGCTCTAACACGTAAAGACTGGTCAAGGGTCCAGACCGGTACACCAGGTCCTCGGTGTGAGACTCTTGGTGACGAATATGGGAGAGTCCCTACTCAAAATGACACTTAGATTCGTACATACAGGTAGTTGACCCTGACGTACGACCGCTTTCGGATAATTACTGGCATATGCTCTGACAGGACACACAAAGACAATGGTAGGCAAATACCGTACACAAGAGTTCCCTGTACTTTTAAACACCCCCAAAACCCCCACGTTCGTCACTTTTATAGATTCTATTATGTTGACAAACATAGGAGGGAAGAGGTTTAGAATTGGAACGAGTTGTCTAAGACTAAAGAATCACAAATTAAACTATACGCACCGTTAACCTCCCTCCCATCAGATTTTTCAGAAGAATCGTCTCGTCATTATTATTATAAAATTTTCCAACCTTTTTTTTTATTTCCAACTCTTTGTGACTGGAAACCATCATTGTGGTCACAAAAACTCTTACAGAGTCCTGGTCCACTTTACTTTACGTTCAGTCGACTTACCTATAACTCGTCAACGGTAAACCGAAACATGCACCTCACGAGGACGCGCAACCAAATACAGTGCAAATGCAATCGAGACCCCTCTGTCGTCTCGAGGGGACCACCGAGTCACCATTCTTGAACGGACGGTTACGTCTTCTATGTGCAAGATGGGGACCCAGCCCTTCTAGGGGACCTCTTCCTTTACCATTGGGTGAGGTCACAAGAACGGAGCCTTTAGGGGACCTGTCTCCTCGGACCACCCGATGTCAGGTACGCCAGCGTTTTCTCGGGTTGGATAGTATCGCTGCCTTGTTGTCGTTCGGACGTTACTCTTACCGAGGCCGAGAAGACGAACCTCTTCTCGACATGACCACCACAGTCCTCCCGAATGAAGTTCGACCCGATTCTAATCTCACACGAAACAGGTCGTAGGAAATACCATGATACCTAACAGATCTGCCTCCGACGTGCACAAAGGGTGTGAATCTAGGTTTCTTTGACAAGAAGAATTTCTCCCCACGTCCCTCTTCCTTTCCTTTTATGGCATATATTTTTATGGGTGGTTGACGAAACGTTCAGGAATACATTTGACCTAATAAAACATATAGATCCGTTGAAGTCCCTTAAAGAAAGAAAGGGGTAGGTTCTACCGTAGCACTGTTTGTTTCTCGAGACACAACACGAGATCTGCACTTAAACTATCAGAGGGATTTCGCAGGGAACGTGTAGGAAGTCAAGATGGTAGACACTGGGACCTTTCATTGTGGACGGAAGGACCCTGCACTCCTCTGACATCTTCTGTGTCGGGGTCTATACCCCGTCTGTGGGACGGAGACGGGGACACTGGAAGACAGAGGGGAACACGTCCCACGAACTGGAGGAACCCAACCTAAGACTTATGATTTTAGGGAAAACCGATAATAAAAGTTCTGGAGACTTTTCTCTTATATGGTCACTAAAAGTTTCATCTCCCTTTATGAAATTCTTAAATCGGAATTTTTAAAAAAAATCGGAATCAAAGTCTGATAGAAGGAGAAATGTACATATGAGGAATTTCTATATAAATCTAAAAGGACAGTTATTTATTTACTTCCCTGCCCACACAAAAAATGAAAGACCCACACAGAAGTAGATATCGAGCCGTCTATATACACTAAAACACACTACCAGTCAAATCTGGTAAACGGGTATCCTACGGGACATATCTAAAATGAAATCACTAACCACATATAATTGACATGGAGGAACTCTATATCTATTGAAAATCTTCTTTCGAAGTATGAAAGTAATACATGAAGAGAAATTACTCTATCTTCGTTATATTAATAGAACTTAGAGAAGAATGAGGTTTATTTCCTTTTATTACGTTTATAATATTTATTTTACAGGAACTCATACGTTCAACCTTCCCATCGGGGAAATAGAGTACCAGACTTCCTTACGACCAGTGTAATAGTGACCACTACACAAAACGTCCAAGACCCTCTCAGCTACCGTCCCTAAAGCGTCTTACGGTTTTGGCCCCTGGAGGGACGGAAACCCCTCACACACCCCTAACGCAGGTTCCGAGAGACACCCGACTGTCTCCGACGTCGGGTCCATTCCCTGACCAGGGGTACGGGGTACTACATCCGGAAGGTCGGGTAGGACACGGACCAGGTGCTCCCTCCGCGCCCCCGGAAGTCGGGGTTGAGGTTGGTGGTGGTGAATTTGGTACCTTTGGCACCACCGAGAAAACGAAGGACTCGTAAATCCGTTTTATAGTCGGTCAATGGGGGTCCTTCTCTGGTCTGACCTCTCTTGGGACTTATGATATTTCGGTTGTATTCCCAAGTCTCCGGTCGAAAAATTTTCTTTAAAAAAATTCCAGTATCAACGTCTATTCAACAAATCCCAGCCCCCTCTACCCATGATGTATTAAGTTTAAGGGAGACTCCGAAATCTCAACGTTTTTAGAATCAGTACGAGAAAAAATCTTAGTCGCCCTTTTTTTTAATCTACGGTAGCGAGTCTCTGCACTAGTCCGCACAAGGACCGAGCAGAAACTTCCAGGACACGTAAAGGTTATTAATGACCCGAGTACAGTGACTTGAAAGTTTTTACAGTCGTAAGTGGAACTTCCTAAATAGTAGACTGTCAATGGAGTTCGGTCCTTCAACCACAACTTGGCTTCCTTTTGTAGGGATCAAACCCCTCACTTTAACGGAGGGAGGATAAGACGGGGAGCGTAGAGTCCTCTTTACTCGACTCCAATTTTACGGGGGAGTGTCTAAGTAGAGAAGGGACAATAAACCGATTATGTGAGTTTCGTAAACTTCTTTTCTGGAAGAGAAGATCGGAGAACAGGACAACCCCTGATTTATAATGGAAATAAAACAAAGGGACTTGGCAGAATGAGTAAGAATGAATGACAAGCTTTTTTAACCGGTTTTGTGATTCTATGTAATCTGATACTCTACTCTTCGGGAGTACATCCCGTCCAAGGTCCCAACCGAATGGGTCGTTAAGGTGCGGTAGTCAGATGTGGGTGAACAAAAAAAGGGAGAGTGCAGACGGTCGATTTCTCTTTCGAAGTACGACTCGGACCCGGAGGAGTCAGTATTCCACCGACGGTCTCGTGGGTCCCGATGTACGTAGGAAACAGTACAAGGGGACCTTCTCGAAGAGCTTCTTGTTCCTCTGAAACAAGGGGTTTCGGGTATCGTCTGAGGACGACCGTGAAGGGACCGGGTTCGCTCGTAGTCGAACAGACGGTGATTTGAGAATGACTACTCTACTGAGACTGGCGGACCGTGACCCTCACGGACTCTTACTGACGACGTCCGTGTGACACCCGGGTCCCAGGGGGCGTCCGAATAGATCCACGTGTGTCTCGGACTCGACACCGGAAGAAGGAGGGAGGGTCCGACGAATGGACCAGCCGTAGAGACTAGGTTTGTCGGTCCGTCCGGTGGTCCCGGAACACCTAGGGTAGGTCAAACGGTCCCGGTTGGTCCGATAGGTCTACCGCACGGTCTTGGACCACCTAGGGCCGTCGTCGGGTAGTGTCCATTGGAACCCGTCCCCTTCCCCCACTCCTTACACTCCAGATACGTAGGAACTCGAGAACCTCCACCCACCATCCTCTGACCCTCCTACTTCTAATGACGAAAAAGTCTCGAACGTTCCGGTCGGTCTATTACTGAATCTCCTAATACCGTTTTATACAACTTCCACTTATGTCCATCCACGAAACCTTACCTCACGACCTTCCGTCAGTGTCACCACATTAGTGTCGCGCTAAGTAGTCCTCCGAGTGTCAAGGTAAGTAGTCAAGTCCCCTCTATGTACCTCCCGAGCAAGACGCGAGTCGTGACTCCCAGTGGTACTCATTCTGGGTTATTCGACCTCACTAACCCCATACTACTGGTACGGTCCTAACAGTCACCAAAGAGCCTCCCCGACAGTCCCCAGTGAAGGACCTTTATCACCACGACTCGGTTCGGGGTTTCGACCCAGTCTTGACGTCACGTTTTTCTCGGTATCTCTGTAAACTCTTGATCCATCTTAAACGCTGAAAGACACCATAAAGACTATGGGTTCACCGTACCTAGTCTAAGTCATTAAGGTCACACGGTTCAACGAAGTCAGAGTAGGTTGAGACACACTGGACACGGGAGGAGGTCCCCTAGAAGGACTGGGTCCCTAGCTTGGACGTAGAGAATACAGAGGACGTAACCGTCCGTCCAAGAAATGGTGATCGCGGTGGACCCTTCGGGTCATTAAGGTCGTGATACATGATATTCCTTGTTCTCACCGGACATACCCGGTCGTCTCCGTCGAGTACTCCCCGAGCAGGTACGAACTGGGACCCTGGTCATAGGAACTCCGTTCTCTTCCTGGGGTCATTTCCTCTATTATTCACATGGACTCTACGGAGTGGACAGGTCAATTCCGGTTTCTCACAATGGTCGGAGTCGTTTCACCTAGTCCGTCTAAGTCTTTTCGTCAACTCCACCTCGGACGTTTTAAGAACTCAGTCTGGGGAAGTATTCCACGGATGTCGGACGGACCCCCACCCCCACTGTGTGTCGACGTGTATTGACAATTCGTGAACTTTACATTGACCAGGTTTGGTACTACCCGACATTCATATTTTATGTCTGACTAAAGTTTCTGAAGCATACTATTTCCCAATATTTTCGAATTAGAAGAATTTAACTAATGTACCACTTTACTTTATAAAACCTATAGACTCCAAATTAATTTATACGGTAAATTTCATTGGAGGGAACAAAGACATGAATAAAATTACACCGATGATCTTTAAAATTTTAATCCATACACCAAACGTGACATAAAGACGACCCATTGGGGTCGGATCCGGGACCCGATATAGGGAGGACCGATCTCCAACGTTTCGTATGACTGTCGGAGAGGAGATTCTGGTGGACCTCGGGTCGGGTGAGGGTAGTGGTGTCGTCGAGGTCGAAAGAAAAAGAAACAAAGAAGAAAGATGGAATTATTAAGAGCGGGAGGGGAAAGAACGACTCTGAGACCCCCATCGTCTCGATCTCTGTACCCAAAATCAATGTCGTCGGGATCTGCACACTCAACCCCCTTAGGTCCCGACCCCTGGACCCACCTGAAGAAAACTTGACTAGGGGAGACGTGACTTCGCACCCCCCGGGGGTTGGATCAGGGACGCAACATCCAAAACAGGCGACGGTGCTAACAGCGGTTCGTGTGGAGTCGGGACACGTTGCGGACGGCGTAGCGGAGTAGGTTCTGTCCGTTGGGGCATCGGTTCTCCGTGAAACAGGTCAGGCGGTTCCTCCAGCGGTTGTCGTGGCGGTTGGACCACTTCTGGTATTTCCATCCAGTGACTCGATTCTGGAGTCCTTAGAAACATTGTGGACGACGTCCACTCTTTCTCCATACCATCACTTCGAGCCGAGGATCTGAACGAAGATCACTCCCCGTTGAAGAGTAAACAAGAGCACTAAAGTCAGTGACTCCTCCTCAAGTGACCACTACCTGTATCAAAAATCCTTTTTGGTTGTCGGAACCAGAGATGCTTGGAAGACGTATCACACATCCCTCCCCATTCGATACACAAACACCTCCCCCTGTCAAAACTCCCCGGAATGGTACCAACAATGTATAGAGACCTTATTCTCTATTCCACCTTCTTCTTCCCTTACCCTTTAACGACCCTTTTAGAGAAAGTAGAAAAATTTTTTTTTTAGATAAGATCGGATACTATAGAGAAGGTAAATATCAACAAATTTACAAAAGTCACTTCGTAGTTGAAGAATTTTATCTTACAGGGCACAGTTATTGTTCAAGTAGAAACACTAGCTCCAGTATTTGTCCACGCCCCCACCCTCATCGTCCAGTCCCACGGGACACTCCTCCGTGAACGGCATTGACCCGACATCACAAACATAGACCCGTCAGTCTGACATTTGGACCGGACGGGATGCACCCTGTGGTTCGTCTCTCGTTCGTCGACTGGTCCACCCCTCTGTCGGTGGCAGATCTGTCAACTGGGGTCCGTTTCTCGGAGGTTTCCTCTGACAGTATCTCCGTTCGACGGTCAAGACACGTTTGGTCTGGACGGCCTCCTTCCCCACAGTCTCCCGAACTGAAATGACTTCCCAAAAGTGTCAGCACCTCCACTCCACTCGACGAAACAACGACCCGTTCAGGACCTCCTCGCCCCGAGGGGATGGTGGATAAGGGAGGACTCCTATACTATGGTGGGAGGAACAAGGACGTAACACGGACGTACGGTTCAGCGAAGTCAACACAGGCTGAGACGCTGGGATACCTGAGATCGGGTGGTCTGGGGAGACAGGTGTTTCGGTTAAATTAGAACACCTCTTTAATCAGTTGTCCGACCCGGTTCGTCTTCGGTTCCTCTCTGACACGTCGACAAATTTGTCGGAAAAATTTTTCATTTTCCGTGGATAAACTTCTATATTATTCTAGCTAACTTCTACTTATTTTTTTAATTTCAAGTACGGGTCCACGGGGGTCCTAGGACCACCGTCGAGTGAAATTACTCGTAGTACTAGGTATCATAATCTTTACTTCTTTCGAATGTAAAAAATTATAAATTAAACTCGTTCCGGACAAGGTATAAAACATATCTAGAGAGTAAGTCCGGTGTGTTGGTTGGTGGGACACGAATAGTAGGGGTAGAAATGTCCTTCAATTCATTGAAAGGACCCCACTGAGTCGATCATTCCTCACCTAACCTTAAGTTTGGGTCTAGGGGACGAGAAAGGTTTGGGCGAGAGCGAGAACCGGACGTCTCATGTATGGTACCTCTCTGATTGGGGAGAGTGGTCGGACCCTTCTTTAGGGACCCACACAAGTCTCACGAACACACGTTCAAACCCCTCTACGTCCCCACCTTCTGTCGACATCTTAACTTTTCATCACTGTAGTATCAAGTAACGGCACATTAAATGAATGAAGTCAATTTGAACTGGTAAAAGACTAGTAAAGCTAACAGTTTTTTGTCCGACATAAATCTACCCGGTTCCTTCCCTTTTCCATTCTTTGAGAAGAAATGTTTAAGACGACGACGACGATTCAGTGAAGTCAGCACAGGCTGAGACACGTTGGGGTATCTGCCGTCGGGTGGTCCGAGGGGACAGGGACCCTAAGAGGTCCGTTCTTGTGACCTCACCGAACGGTAAAGGAAGAGGTCAGGTACTTTCACTTTTCACTTTCACTTCAGCGAGTCAGTGGAAAGAAACGACGGGGCAAGGAGCCAAAAGTCAGGACTGGACAGAGGAAATTCTAGAGTAGAGGAGAAGTCTAAGACGAGTGTCACCGTTTGGGAGAAATATCGAGGGATATCGGTCACTCGAGAACCCTACCGGACTTTCGATCCGGACACGTACGTCCGACGACATTGCACCCCCTCTAACTCCGGAGGAGGGGGGTGGTCATGGGGTCCCTAGTCATCGTCGCGTCCTCCGTATCTTTACTGGGTGAGCGGGGAGTCGAACGACGTCACTCGAACCGAAAAGTTAAGGGTAGTCCTCCGTCCGAAACGACTTATTTGAAACAAAAATTAAATGATTATCCTTATACCACTTCCAGGAAAACCACCTCGTATGGTATGATGTATAGCTTATCTAAAGGACTCAATTCCTCGCCAATTCTTAAGACGGTTTATCGTCTTGTTTATTTATAAATTAAGAGATTTCCGAACTTTACCGACGGTAGTTCCGACGTAAAACGAGATTCAAGACATGAAGAATTAGTTGGAATAAAAAGGGAAATTTAGTGTTCCCATGCGGATTCGTGGTGTGGAAAGATCAGGACTTCTTTCCCCCCTTGGAGGGGGAAGGGCCTCCCCGTAACCTCTCGTCCCTCGTCTAATGCAGTGTCACCCAATAGTCGTGGGTAATCTTGCAGACGGAGGTCCTTAGTATTTAGAGATGACTACCGTAAGAAACACTAGGGTTTCGTACCGAGTCTTTCTTATTTACACACGTGGGAGGAAGACTGGTCCGGGACGAGAGCTACGGCCGGTTCAACCTTCGTGAGTCTGGGGATTGGCACCCACGGTAGATGGATGAACAGGGGTGTACGTGGACACGGCCGAAGAGGGAAGGCAGTCGAAGAATGGATCGGAGTTTAGTCTACACCCCTTACCTTACAATAAAATTTACACGTCAGTGAGTCCAAACCCACGGTTCATCTTCAACACGTTGTTGCCGAAGACAACGAGACTCTTCGGCCTCGGGTCGGAACGTAAAGTGTCGTCTCAACTTCGAGTCCCAAAACGGTACTTCATGAAGGACCCGCAGGTTTTCTATGGTCCATGTCGAGAGTGATTGGTCAAATTTGAGTCGACATTCATACGAAACAACTAGTAGGAAAACAAACTTAACCATTTCACCCAAAGAACTCTATTTTTCCTCCCTCTTTTTTTGGAGAACCCGAAGAATACGGAAAAGAACAACGGAAAAGATTCCAGTCATCCTCCCTTCCCTCGGTCCCCAGAACCTAAGACCAAACTCCGTACTCGAATCGGAGTGTACAGTGAAAGACCCACAATCAAAACAGTGGACCTTGTAACCTCGAAACCCTAATTCACTAGAAAATTCTAGGGAAGACCTCGAAGGGACCACCGACTCGTTACTTCTTAGACGGACGTTACGTCCTCTGGGCTCAAATTAGGGACCCAACCCTTCTATGGGACCTCCTCCCGTACCGTGGGGTGAGGTCGTGAGAACGGACGTCTTAAGGTACCTGTCTCCTAGGACCACCCGATGTCAGGTACCCCAGCGTGTCTCAGCCCGTGTTGACTTCGCTGATTCGTCGTCGTCGTCGTTCTAGGGAAGATTAGGAACTTTAGGTACTTCGGAACTAAGACAACGTGTACGTCTTTACTAAAGAGGGGGTAGAGACACTCCAAAACGATTTATTCTTTTAAGTCTCAACGACCGGGTCCCACCTCTCACGGGAAGAGGACCACCCCGGACGCGTAAACCGAGTCACCTCGACAACAATACCGACCCCACGATCAGTAATGTACTGCACCTTACAGAGACACTTTTGACAGTACGGACGGATTTTAAATGGACATCGGTCTAGATTCATAAGTCAAATGACCCCTCAGAGTCGGTAGGGGTCTTTATTGACTTTATTGACTTGACTTTTATTGACTTTATTGAGAGGTACTTTTGACTTTATTGAGAGGTACATTTGTTTGGTATGAAAGACTGTGAACCACGAAAAAGGAGAATTTTTACTTGTTGTCACGACCTAACCTCGAACCGTAAGATCAGGTGTCAGGTATGATAAGTATGACTGGACGTTACCCGGTGTACTAAATACTAAAATCCCGGGTACGAGTTTTTTTTTCTTTAGAAAAGTAGTAGGACAACTACGTCAACTACTTTGACGTGTTAATCTTTTTGGTAAGCAACCTTAAATGGACCCCATTAGTAGAACTGTAAAAAGTATTCAAGTGGATTTCAAACCACTGTACTAGTCTTTAGACGGAAGGATTATCTGACTCCCGTAACAGCTTTCATTTCTTCTCCTACCCTCCTCTCGTCTCTCCCGTTCTCATCCTCCTTATTCACCGTGGCGGGTCTTCGACCCGTAGAAGGTGACTCGACTTCCCGGACTGGAGTTCGTCAGTCACTACCATTATCACATTCTAGTACTCTTGTCGCCCTAACGAGTGACGGTGTAGTGGTCCCGTCACGACGTCCCGTCCATTGCCCACCACGATTGAATTGTGAATCACTCGTGTACACCGTCAGTCTAACTTCGGTAGTCACACTCACTCATCGCCCGTGCAACCTAAAGGTGACCCGGACCTTCTTGGCGTTTTACCCGTTCCAACCCAGTTCCAGTCACGGACAGACCCCCTCTTCCCGTACTCGTCTCCACTCGAGACGTGTCAATAATCGTTTCTATGATTTAATTGGTCCGAATACCCTTAAGGAGACTTTCGTCATCGTACCACCTACATATTAATGACAGGGTTCAACGGTTCCGAACTAACCTTATAACAACAATAAGTTTATCGGAAATTTAGATTAGTACGGACGGAGGAGAACGGGACAACTTTTTATCTTTGTAAGGGTAGAGTTTAGGTCAAATGAAGGATTACGACCACGGAGACCGAAAAACGAGTGATTAACAGATTTGACTGAAAATATATGACGAGTATTACCAATGTAATTTTCAAACCAACCAGTAAATTGTTCTTTCACATACAATAAGATGTTCGCATTGACGGAAGAGTTTACATCGGGAAACGACACTCCGTCCTCACGACAGTGACCTAGTGTCTGACAACCAAGATTGTCAGAACCTGAACTCTTACACCGCAGGTCCCAACCCCTTGAAACTTAGGTCCACAATTGGGAAACACCCGACCGGACCGTACGCAGTGTCCGACGAAAGGACCTAACCAAAGGTCCGTCCGACAATTAGCCACTACACTACTGAGTAAGTCACGAGACCAGTGCAACAATAACAAGTCAGTGATTTAGCACAGGTCGAGAAACGTTGGGGTACTTGACGTCATGTGGTCCGAAGAGACAGGAAGTGGTAGAGGGTCTCAAACGAGTTTTAGTATAGGTAACTCAACCACTATGATAGATTGGTAGAGTAGAATGTGGGTTCCGT
The DNA here is from genome assembly GCA_006410555.1 of Capra ibex. Taxonomy (NCBI): domain Eukaryota; kingdom Metazoa; phylum Chordata; class Mammalia; order Artiodactyla; family Bovidae; genus Capra; species Capra ibex. Next base: position 44,777,665 of record SJYO01034137.1, read on the forward strand.
TTTCCTCTTCTCCCTATACCACAATTAGGACGATTAAAATTTTTCTTTATTCGAACCTTTCGTATTCTATGCATCTGGTTTTTTAGTATACACATCTCAAGTCACTTAAAAGGATCCGACTTCTTCGGATTCATTGACGTCGGTGTACTTCTCTGTCTTATACTGGTCGGGGGTCTTCGGATGAAACACGAGGCAATCAGAGCGACCGAGTTTTGCCACTAGACTGTCGGTTGTGAGTCTTCATCAGAGTGGACGGAAACATGAAACGTGTTTACCTTAGTATAGTACCTATAGTATAACACAGACTGCAGGAATGGATTTATAATGTTGACACTCTAAACAGGTATAAAATCCTTTATCAAGATCAAAAAATTTATCAAATTTTATCAAATTTGATCAAGATTGAGACCAAATTTGATCAAGATTGAGATCAAATTTGATCAAGACAAAAAAGAGGTAACGTAAGGTAAAACGAGTAAAGTCTTAGCGTCTATGTTTTCAGGAGGGAGACAGTCAATAAGTCCCTGCAGACCCATTTGAATCTTCAAGTTTCACGATGCGTCACACTTTTAGACATAAAAATATCAAAACCTTCCTTATCTTAATTGACCTCACCTTTACCTCCCCGGTTTTGTATCAAAGTTTTCATCCCTTCTTTCACTGAGTCGGCGTTCCAAACCATCGTACTGACCCCTCACCTCTTGTCCCGTGGGAAACTTAGTACACTCGTCCCTCAACTACCTGACACTCCAACCGACCGGACACTCGGTATATGCAAGTCGAAGTAAGGAATAGTAACGAGTTAATCGGTGAGGCGAACGACCGCCTCTAGGACGAGCAGTCAAGAATAAGGAACAAATACTTAAGTGGTCTGGAAAACTCATAAGGGTAACTTGGAAAAGTGACCCGCCACTAACGACACCGGGTCCTCACTAGAGACACAGACGGGCGTAGTCCGGGACCTACCCCTGAAGAGGCTCCTGTTGGCGTTGTTCACAGCGCAGCGGTGGCGGGGGGACTAGCGTCGGCACCTCTTGAACTGCCGTAAGCGGAGGTTGGGACTCAAACAGTCGCAGGGACGGGTCTAGTCGAGGCTCCATCCCTCAGAAGTGTCGTTGTCGCTGTGACTCCGGACACCGATCAAAACACACAGGGACTTACCTTGCTTGTCAATTCTTAAGGTTTGGGGAGAGACAGTTGTGTATCCCGTGACAATAAAACAGTCACTACTGTCCACGTCAATTACTTTGATACAAACATAGAGAGTTTTCCACTACAGAACCAAAATATACAACTCTTGTTAGAGACCCGTGAAACCCCGACTAAGAACCATATACAGTTTGAGTTTTTACTATGAATTTCTAACCTGCATAAGAGGGGTTCAAGAGGGGTAGGTCCGAGGTACACTCGGTCGAAGGTACCAAGGGAAGGGAGACAGAACTATTTCTTATACTGGAAGGACCCAGTTTGAGTAAGTGAATTAGACACACGGGACACGAACTGAAGGCGACAGACCAAGGTCCCGAGGGTCCGTGTCCTTGGTTAGGACCAGAGTCGGTTCTGATACGACCTTTCGAGTAGTATGGAGTAGGCGTGACGGGCGAGTGACCGGTAGTTGGGGTTTCTGGGCGGGTGGACCAGACACGATCGGCCTGTAAGGGTGTGACACAGACTGAGATAGTTCTCAGAGTAGTGCAGGTAGTCCAATCACAGAGGAAGTCTTTGACGAACGTCGGACGTAGACTGTCCCGCCCTCCCCCTATTCGGGTAGTCCTGAAAATAAATTATCGTTACAATAACTAATAACAGTAGTAAAAAAAGAAGAAATGGAGAAACCCTGGTTACCATCGTGAATAGTGTTGTTATGTTTATAATCGAATTCATAAATAATATACCATCTATGATAAGTTCCGTAAAGTGGACATAATTTAAATACAAATAGTATTGTTGGAACATTTCATCTACGACGATAATAGAGGGAAAAGGACTACTCTCTTAAGTCTTTCTTTAAATCTATTGTAAGGGGTCCAGTAGGGGTCCAGACTAACGAAATCGGATCCAGGAAGATTGGCAACATGGTATAACAGATATGGATCCTCGAAGCCGTCTCTCGTGGTGACATATAACTCGTCCTAAGTACCAATTGAAACCCTAAGGGAACACCGTTACCGTTGGGTGAGGTCATGAGAACGGACCTTTTAAGGTACCTGCCTCCTCGGACTATCCGATGTCAGGTACCCTAGCGTTCCTCAGAGCCTGTACTGACTCCCTGAAGTGAAACATGAAACGTGAAAACAGGGAACACCGAGTCGACTATTTCTTAGGTGGATGTTACGCCCTCTGGACACAAGCTGGGACCCAACCCTTCTAGGGGACCTCTTCCGATGGGTGAGGTCATAAAACCGGACCTCTTAAGGTACCTGACATATCAGGTACCCCACCGTTTCTCAACCTGTACTGACTCGTTGAAAGTGAAAGTGAAGTACCAATTGAATGGAACGACTATTCTGTTTTTCTTATAAGATCAAGGATGTCATTGAGAACCGTAGGGATGGGAGGAACCACTATCGTCCTCGGACTTTTCAATAAGGGACGCATCTATTTTGTAAAAACTTCAACTGGCTTCAATTAGCGGGTGTCATACCTTAACGCAGGGAAAGGAGTCAATATAAAACAGAAAATTAACGAAAATTTTGAATCCTAATGTAGTTGAAAGATTATGGAACGCTTCTTTCTAGGTGATTTGTAAAATTGAGGACGGTATCGGGTCCTGAAACACTCATCATACGTCACATCTCTCGTATCATATAAATGTGACCTTTACGTGACTAAAAACAAAACAAAACAAATTTACTACAAAGATACAAATTCGGCGACTTACCTCTTAGGTTATGGTCTGACAAGGTAAACGGACCGTTGGACGGACTCTACGTCCCGTCGTGGGATGGAAGGTGGTACTTATTCGTCTGACTCGTGTCCACAATTTACTTCTTTACGGACCCAAGACGTCTGTTCGTAACGGTTCGTTTCCGGTCCCTACGTGAACGATTTCGTTACCTTTCCCTTTCACTTCAGCGAGTCAGCACGGACTGAGAAACGTCGGGGTACCCATCATCGGACGTGGTTTAAGGAGGTAGGTACCCTAAAGGTTCCGGTCTCAGGACCTCACCCAACGGTAAAGGAAGAGGTTCCTTAGAAGGGTTGGGTCCCTAGCTTGGGTCCAGAGAGTGTAACATCTGTCTGCGAAATGGCAGACTCGGTGGTCCCTTCAGACCACCCCATCTTTCATCTGTCCCGGAGGCCCGGGCGATCACGATCTCGTCCGACACTCCGAACGGGAAGTGCCTCGGAAACAAGTCGAACGGGACAGGGAAGATCCCTGTTCCGGGGCCCTGTCTCTCTCACACTGAAGAGGTAGCTGTCGTAGTTGGCCACGTAGGCCCTGTAGCTCGTCCGGAGCGACCGCCGACAGTCGGTCTCGAACCGGTGCTCCCTGCTGTAGAGGCACCTCCATATACCCCGACAAACCAGTCGGACTTTCGGACACCTTCCTGACTTCTTAGGGTCGTGGTCCGAAACCCTTACCCCCTTATCGTGGTTGTGTAACAACTACGTTCTCAAAGTAATAACCTGGTAGAAGGGGACCTTGGTCGGACCCTTCAACAACCCTCCCCCATCCCGTGTACACCTCGTCTCTTGTTACGAAACCACTTTCTTGTACACATGACGCCGATTTTAAACCCTCCTTTACTAATAATAGTTTCTTTTCATATAGTCATTCACCTCAATGGTATAAGTCAACTTACGGAGTCATCTCGTCTGGATTCGTACATCTAAAACTCACGAAGGCACAGTATAAAGTCGTCATACGAAAAACCTGATTACCCGTTTAAGTCATGAGTTACGAGACACAAAACAGGTACTTCTCTAGTTTCTAAGACGGGAATAATGAGTTATAAGTCTCAGTGAAACGGGAGAGAACGGGTAATAAAACTTCAACTCTTATCTGAAAGGATGAAACGAGGGAACTCAAAAAAGATAATGAATAACGTTTCAGGGGACTAAGTATGAAGAAAAAAAGGACACACTTTCACGGACTTTGAGTTCCACGAATTATTTATACCTACCAGATAACTGACTACAAAGGAAGGACTGGGTCTCGAGTAGTCGTTATTTGAAACCCCAGGAGGGACCACTAGGTCACCAATTCTGTGACGGAAGGTGACGTCCCCCGTGTCCGAGTCAGAGACCAACCCCTTAATTCTAGGGTGTACAGCACACCCTACCGGTTTCTTATCCCCCTTTTTTACTTGAAACCGGACAGAGATTCGTCCCAGAAATCAATATTAATCAATAAAAATAATTATCTTGATAAAGTGAGGTTGAAATGGGTAGAAGGGGTAAAGGTTCCTTTCTTTCTTTATTATAGGTAACAGTAAGGTACACCTTACAATCTTAATAACAATTGAATAATAATTTCATCTTATATGTATTTTTGTCAACGATCAGTATACACACGTCGAAGTATCTGGCGGTGGTTGATTCGTGTGAGACATTGCTCGTGGGACTCGTTCGTTGACTCTACTACTCGTGGGGAGGGTGAAGAACGAGAGGGTAAGAAAGTGGTGGGAAGGTTTCATATAGGAGACAGAACTGAAGGAGGAACCCTTCTTTTAGGGAAGTACACGAAGGATAAATATGGTATAAATTAAATTGTTCTGTTGGAACGGACCTATAAGAATGTAAGAATTGACGTCAATGTAATACTCACCCTTCTGGTCTTCATTAAACGATTTATTCTGGGAACTTTCACACCTCCAAAGAGAGGTGGGTGGAGATAGTGAGAAAAAGGAAAAAAATAAAAAATAGGTCCTAAAACAAAGGTTCGAACACCCAATCCAACGAGGAGAGTAACTCACTTGAGACGAGTTTCGAGTGGTCGGGTACACTCGTGACGACCCACCCTCTCATCGGGTCTACAGGATAAATTGTCCGTCCTGTAACAGTGAAAAAATCCTTAGTGGGGTAAGGTACGACCGTACACGTCTGGATTTTGTGGGTCGTAAGACTGGATCTTTAGGACAGACAGAGCCTTTCGAGGTACCTTCTAAGGGTAACTTCCTAGACTAGAAAGGGTGGTGGTCAATCGTGAGAGGGAGAAACTTAAGGAGTGGGGGAAGTGTGAAGTCTTAGTAGATCCGTGGAAAGGGGTAGAGAACTCTCGCGTTCAAGTTAAGAAACCCTACCTCTTCAATTTGACAGAGAGTTTGGACTCTTCTTTACGGAACTCCCACGGTAAAAGTTGTCACCGTAGGTGCAGTGGTTCATGTCACGTATCTCGCGGACTGGTTTCGGATCACCCGTGGAGTAGACCGTAAAAGTAACACACCACAGACCCTTTATCAGGAAGAAATTCTCGGTTATAGTAAAAATCCAATGGGAGGAGGGGTAAGGGACGAAATCCCCAAGAATCAAGACTCCTGCGTCGTTGGACTTATAAGGGAGTCTGGGGTTCCGTCAAGGAAGGTAAACCTGTACCAACAAAAGGGAATAACCTTTCGGTGGTGTCAAGGTGAAAAGGTCATTACTACGACTTATTGGGTTTTATTTCTATGGTGATCGTGGTCAACTCACTCTTCGGTCATCGTTTTCACAAGGATCCCGGATGGAGTACGGGGAATACCCATCTTGATCCCCCAGATAGGGTCCCCTTGGCTCCCACGGACCCTCCCGATCTCACCTTGTCACCGACCTCCCATGCGGGTCCGTAAAACTGTAGGTCAAAAAACACTGGAGGGAATAGAAAGTTCACCCGGAAAAATTTAGTCATGTCGATGCACCCCTCGGTAACACCCCACTTGAACTGTCTAGACAGAGGAATAGTCCGAAACGTTCTCGTCGACTGAAGTCACCAGGTCCTTTAGCCCGTGGAATAGCTAGGGTAACGGTGTCGCCGAGCCCCTCTTCGTCGAGTCGACCCTGTATTCCATTGTCTGCGACCCACGCCCCTGGGACGGCTCTCACACGTTCTTCCTCCGCCCCCACCGCCCCTCTCTCCTTTAACTAAGACAACGAGAACAAGGAGTTTCCAAGAACCGGCCACAATCTCGGTCCAGTCACGACCGGATGTAATCGCTTTTCTGGTGAGTCGGAGGGAATTGTCGAAGAGGTTTTTACTGGGGGAGTTCCTAGAGAAAAGTGAACCGTAACTCTGTTTTTGACGTCTCTGGAAAAAGACGCCGAAGGGTCCACCGTGATCACCATTTCTTGGGCGGACGGTTACGTCCTCTGTGTCCTCGGAGTGCAAGTCAGGGACCCAGCCCTTCTAGGGGACCTCATCCTTTACTGCGGGTGAGGTCACGAGAACGAACCCTTTAGCGTACCTGTCTCCTCGGAATGTCTGATGGTAGGTATGTCAGGGTCTCTCAGTCTGTGCTGACTTCGCAGACTCGTGAATCGGTACCAGTCTGAAACTCCAATGTTCCGTGAATGTCAATGAAGAACGAGAACTAGAAGGGACCTTGTTCGGTCTCTGACTTGAACCGAAAGGACCGGACGACAGACGGCAAAAAGACGGGACCGACCGGCCGGAGGAGGGTCACACACATCCTGTGTCACACGGAGGTGCCAAAGACCATAACACAGGCAAAAGTCTGTACTCCTTCGTTTCGTCTGAAAGTCTGAAGGGGGAGCTACCGATTTTGAAGGCACACCGGTGAGACAGTCGGGAAGTTGACTCGTGAGTCTGGGTGCACCAAAATCCGTGGCGTATTGCGAAACGGACAAACCCCAGTAAAACGTCTAGGAAGTCCCTCGTAACCGAACAGTTCGTTCGTCGGACACGGAGTCGTCTCTCTCCTGTCTGTAACCTAAAAATTGTTGTACGTCCCGAAGGATAGTAAATAGTCACGGTGGTAGTCGTAGTTACACGTCTAGTTCTTTAGGTCATCGGTTTTAGCAGAGACGTCCATAACTAAAATTTTTTAGTTATAAGGACGAAAAAGTGTAATGGATTCCCGGATGATTCGAAGGACGGCCAACATTCCTCTCCACAAACTCTAAATTTTACCGGTCACAAAGAGACGGTAAAGGTCACACCGGTTAAAGTAAAGAGTTGACTCGGGGAAATACTATTCTTTCCCGAACAGGTGGTCACACTTTACCAAACGCTCCCACCTTCCTGTCCGGACCTCCGACCGCATGTCACATACACTGACGACACCCGTCTTATTCAAACCGTCTCCTCAACTTGAAACAAAGTCGTCAATGAAAATAAATTGTATAATTAAAATAAAAGACCGACACGACACAGAAGTAACGTCTCCTTAAGATCCACGTGTCCGAAACGTAACGTCATAGAAGAGAACAACGTCTCGTACCCGAGATCTCGAACGTCCGAGTCATCAACACCCGAATCGACGGGGCCACCGTGTACCTTAGAAGGTCCTGGTCTTTAGCTTGGACACAGGGGACGGAACCATCCACCCCATTGGTGACCCAGTGGTCCTTTCAGGAGCTGTCGACGAAAACTACGGTCATCCTTAAAGTATTCTTTTAGAAAGATTTGAAGGTCCCATTGTAGAAATAGAGACGGACATACAACAAACACACCTTCCATTAAGGAGACAGTCACCCACCGGACTCTTCTTTTGAATGAACACAGTGAACTCAATAGTTAACTAAGAACCGGGGAACCGATTTGTTCCGAGTAGAAGACTTTCCCTCAAGATCTGTTTCCATCGGATCCCCGGGAACCAGGTGTCTCTAACACCCGACTACCAATTATGGGTGGACCAAGGTCTCAAAACACCTCCACGAGTACACCCCGGGGTTAAGTCGTCGAAGCCATGGTCAACCTCACTATTTCCGTCTAAGAGTCTGGGGTGGACCTAACCAAAGGGTGCCGACGACACTGTTTCATGGTGTTTGACCCCCCGAATTTTGTTGTCTTTAAATTAGAGAGTGTCGAGACCTGAGGTCTTCGGGTTTTAGTTCCACAACCGTCCCGGTGTTCAAAAGACGTCCGAGACCCCTCTTAGACAAGAAACGTCGAAGGACGACCACCACCAAGAACCGGAAGGAACTTATTTAGAACCGGTCAGAACGAGGGACCGGTGAAAAAACGGGTGAAAAGACGGAAGGGAAAAGGACAGAGAAGATTCCTGTGAACAGTAGTCCAAAACCCGGGTGGGTTCTTTAGGTCCTACTAGAGTAGAAACAACGACACAACAAGTCAGTGATTCAGTATAGGCTGAGAAACGTTGAGGTACTTGACGTCGTGTGGTCCGAAGGGACAGGAAGCGACAGAGGGTTTCAAACGAGTTTGAGTATAGGTAACTCAGTCACTATGGTAGGTTGGTAGAGTAGGAGACGGTGAAGGAAGAGGAAGAAGGAAGAGGAACGGGAGTCAGAAAGGGTCGGAGCCCTAGAAAAAGTCACTCAGTCTAGAAACGTAGTCTACCGGATTCATAACCTCGAAGTCGTCGTCAGGAAGGTCACTTCCCAACTAAAGGAAATCCTAACTGACCAAACTATAGGAACGTCAGGTACCTGAGAGTTCCCAGAAGAGGTCGTGGTATTAAACTTTTGTAGTTAAGAAACCGCGAGTCAGAAGAAACACCAGGTTGAGATGTAAGTATGTACTGATAACCTTTTTGGTATCGAAACTGATATGCCTAGAAATAGTCGTTTCACTAGAGTAGAATTCTAGGAATTTATAAGTACGTTCCTGGGAAAACATTCTAGTGGAAATGTCCGAGGTCCCAAACCTGTACCTGTATGGAAACCCTCCCCAGTGGTAAGTTGGGTGAGTGGAAGGGATCCGGATCCCTGAGTGTTGTACATCGTTTATGAGTTTTAAGACAAAATAAAATTGAAGACACGATTGAGTGTATTCCTCCAAAGGACAAGATGGTACAGAGATTCTTGTCTTCCACAACTTCAGGAACGGTCTGAAGAATTTATGTCTTTTTTTTAGGGTAGGGAAAGTTTGGAAACGGGGTGTTATACACTCCTTATTCCTGGGGATCACGAACGATATGATATACCTCCGACCACGATTCCGGAAATGTATACGACTGAATTAGGAACTCTTTAGACTTCTTTGAATGAATGTAAAATGGTTCCTCTTTTGATTTTAAATCATAATTATTATCCTACCTTGGTCGGATTCTACAGAATTTTGCCTTAGTCATCCCTCCTAAGCTTAGATCTCCGAAACGTCGATGTCGAATGAGGGGTAGTGGGGTGGTGGAAGGGAGGGACTCCGTCAGTCCGTGCACCAATCGACACAAGTGAATACGAGTCGCGTATCGTAAAATATCAACGTAAATTTTTTACATGAAATTTTATATATATATATATAAATGAACCGACACGGTCCAGAATCAACGTCGTACGTCCTAGAAATCAACGTCGTACACCCTAGACGAAGGGACTGGTCCCTAACTTGGGTCCACGGGACGTAACTCAGAATCGGTGACCTGGTCCCTTTAGGGATTTTACGTGAAAGTTTTATTATTTCACAATCAGCGAGTCAGTACAGGTTGAGAAACGTTGGAGTACCTGACATTGGACGGTCCGAAGAGACGGGTACTTTAAGAGGTCCGTTCTTAAGACCTCACCCATCGGATAGGGAAAAGGTCCCCTAGAAGGGTTGGGTCCCTATCTTTAACCCAGAGGATGTGACGTCCGTCTAAGAAAGGATAGACTCATTTTGATTAGATCTTTTGTACAACCTAAGATCGCGTAATTTATAAAACTGAGGAAATCATGACTGTCCTGGGTAGGACTCGGGACTGAGGACTACTGGGTAGTGACGAGAACCACCACTCTGGTCGCGGGAAGGACCCCTTTACCTCTACTTTAGGTTATGTTCGTACGTCCTTACACGGGAGCTAGCACGTCTGACCCGGACTGTGTCTCCAGAAACGGTCTTCGTCCCTCGGACCCCCGGTTTTAGGTCGGTTCAGTGCACGGAACCGTAGTTAGTCAGACGGGTCTCCTACCCCTCGAGGAAATTAATTTTAAGTATGTTTCGTGGTATTCCCGGTCGTCGTCGGGACGAGTTCACGAAACTTTGGATACACATTCTATTGACATTAATCCCTATCTTTTCATTTTCACAAACAAAAAACGACTATCAGAATAGAGTGATAATCGAAATATATATATTAAAATGAAATAAACGAAAAAATAAAACCGATAAGACCCAGAAGTGACACCGAGTGTCCGAGAAGAACCGCTACACGTCCGAAGAGATCAACGTCGTGTATCCAAATCAACATCGTGCACCCTAGCATCAAGAGGTGAGTCCCTGACTTGGGTCCGGGGGACGTAATCCTTCTGTCTCAGAATTGGTGATCTGGTGGTTCCTTCAGAGTGTCATAATCACATTACTTGTAAGTATAAAACCTGGGAGTGGAACGGTGTCGGGGGTGGTGGTGGTGGGGGGAGCACATAAAATAGACTCACCCTTATCTACTACCGTAAACTTCGTTCATGTCGTTTTACAATTGTAGACTATGATGTCTACGATCCATCTACCACTCGAAACCACTCGTACAGGTCAGTCGGGGCACATAGGTGTCTACGCCTTTGGTGTCTACGTCTTTGGTGTCTACGTCTCCCGGCTGATATGATGTCGTAAAGTATACTCTACACTCGTAGGAGCCTAAAAACCATAAGCACCCCTAGAACCTTGGGGGACGTCTATGGTTCCCTGCTGACACACGCGGTAGATGTCACAATGGTTGACCTCTGTCTCGAGACGACATCGTCACGGATTGACATAACTACCTGAAAAAAAAAACAAGAGGGTGCATCAACAAGTTGGTCATTCAGCACAGCATGAGACACTGGGGGACCTAACGTCGTGAGGTCCGAGGAGAGAGGAGGTGATAGAGGACTTCAAACGAGTTTAAGTATAGGTAACTCAACCACTACGATAGATCGGCATAGTAGGAGACGACGGGGGAAGAGGAGGACGGGAGCTAGAAAGGGTCGTAGTCCCAGAAAAGGTCATTCAGTCGACAAGTGTAGTCCACTGGTTGCATACCCTCGAAGTCGGAGTCGTTGTCAGGAAGGTCACTTATACGTCCCAACTAAAGGAAATCCTAACTGACCAAACTAAAGGAACGTTTCCTGAGAGTTCTCAGAAGAGGTTGTGGTGTCAAGTTTTCGTAGTTAAGAAACCATAAGTCGAAAGAAATACCAGGTTGAGAGTGTTGTTATGTACTGATGACCTTTTGGATATCGAAACTGAGATACCTGGAAACAGTCGTTTCACTACAGAGACGAAAAACTATGTGACAGATCCAAACAGTATCGAAAGGAAGGTTCCTCGTTCACGGAAAAATTAAAGTACCGACGTCAGTGGTAGACGTCACTAAAAACCTCGGGTTCTTGTATTTTACACAGTGACGAAGGTGAAAAAGGGGAAAATAAACGGTACTTTACTACCCTGGTCCACGGTACTAGACAGGGTCCAACCCAAGTAGTATTTGTCTTGTAAAACTGACTACCCTTTAGTAAAAAAAGGGTTTAGGTACCAAACCAGTTTTATGAACCCCCACCTCCCGTCGCCCAACTGAAAGATTTTGGGAAAACTCACACGGAGATGAGGTTTCGACGAAAAGAGTAGGGGGACGAGGGGACGGGGAGAGGATCGGGGGAAGGAAAACTCAGACATTGAACAAGTGGAAACCAAAAAAGTTTCCGAGAAGATAAGCACTTCAATTTAGAAACATTTTAAACATTTTAAAACATTCTAAACATTTTAAGAGTGTGGATTGACACCTAGAGTCCTGTCTAAAGAATCGTGAAGACGATACTAGTCTCTATCTGTTTCTTGAAGGGTCTCCTTATTTTTAGGTTCGTTCTCAAGTAAGTAATGTTCATGAGAGTTTTAACTTCGACTTGTTCCTTATTCCAGACTCCTAGATTATTTACAGTGTACCACTGACATCAAGTATTGTGACCTGCATGTCGTCTCTTTTTATTTCACCTCAGGTCGGCTAGACGGAGAGGGACGCTGAGGAAGGTAGAGACGGGATCAGGAGAGGGGTGGCCACCACCACGATACGAGTCAGCACCGACTGAAACGTTGGGGTCCCTGGCGTCGGGTGACCCGAGAGAACAAGTTCCCTAAAAGCTTCGTTCATATGACTTTACCTAACGGTAAAGGAAGAGGTCCTCTAGAAGGGTTGGGTCCCTAGTTTGGGAGTCGGGGACGTAGAGGACTAAACCGTCTGCCCAAGAAATAGCGACTCGGTGGGTCCTTCGAGGAAGAAGTGGTCACCCTGAGGATTTCCTCTACATACACCACAAAAAAAACAGAACTTTCCACTGTGTCGACCGCTCGATGAAACTCGGGAATTAGAATCGACGTCACCCACAGCGGAGGTTCTAAGACCTGGTAGTCGTCGTCTACTGCCACGACCTAGTCTGGTTCTGCGAGCGTCTCAGACGGGACGTCTACGATATACGCCGGTTCCTTCCGCCTCCTTTGGGGTTCCATGTTGAGTCCTACGACCCTTGAGTGACTCCTGTGACTCTTCGGTAGTCTTCAAGGAGACATAGTACAGGGAGGTCCCCCTTCCGTGGAGGTGTAAAACCTACCACCGTAAAAAACAACAACAACAATTGGTAAAATAATAGTAATAAAACAATAATAAAAAACTGACAACCTAGAACGACGCGTACCCGAAAGAGATGAAAGCCCCTCGCTCCCGATGAGAAACAACAGAACACACCCGAAAAGTAACGTTACCGGAGAGAACAACGTCTCGTGTCTGAGATCCGAGTACCCGAAGTCATTGACGTCACACACCCAGTCATCAACTCCGAGTGTCCGAGATCTCGAGTCCGTACACAGCCTTTCTCAGGAACCCTTTCTTTTTATATGACACACCAATAATGTCCTTATTTTTGGTATGGTCGGCCCGTGGATGAACCACAACTGTGTGTCGAATGTGTTTCGTTTGAAGACAACAAAGGGTCATTCACGGTAAAGGTAAGGACCATCAATTCAAGTTTCTCATTGTACCACGGGCCAGTGGACACCGTATGTGACGACAACGGAACCCCTGTCGTCAGATTATACTTTTAGAGGGAGTGGTCAAACGTTCACCTTACAAAGAAGTCGGACTACACAGCGAGCCCATGACATTCACCGGTCTCTACCACCGTCGTACAAGAAAAGAGAACCCTTACTAAAACAGGCTCACTAACAAACTGAATATTTAGGTCGTACTTGGAACTCAAAGGAATCCAAAGACCTTGACCTCTCCCACACCTCCGAACGGTGCTGTGAGCCTAAAACAAGATTGTCCAAGGAGGCAATTCAGTAGACTAGACTTACAGAAGAAGATTCGTCTGACTGAACTCCCTTGTGATGACCCTTCTAAAGACATCCCATGACTGGATGTTCGAAGTCCCTAGGTATACATAAAGAATCACACAAAACAACATAGAGATTCTAGAAGTTTACTCAGTTCACCATATCGTCCCTTTTGAGATCTGACTCAGTCTTAACGTTTATCACAAGAGTTTCGATTATCAATAACTCACGACTGAGATACAGCAAATGCTGTAGAATACGGGAGTAGGATAAATTAGAAGTATTTTTGAGACACTGTATCCACCAAGGGTAACATGTGTACACCTTCGACTGGAGAGACGACTCAACGGACTACTCCGCGAACACCCCTGTCCCGACTCGGACGTGGGATACCTTTGTCTCCACCCGAGTCGCACCTCGTCCCGGCCCTCCCAGTTCGTCTCTCTACTCCTCCTCCCGACTACTCAGAGTTGCTTTCCTTTAATGGACCATATATTCCCATCGATCTCGGTACCTTCCTTCTCCTTTGTCGTAGACGTATCCATCTCTGTCTCTAAATCTTCCTAACACTAGAATCGTGAACCGGACCCGAAGGGGTCACCGTGTCACCATTTCTTAAGTGGACGGTCACGTCCCCTGTGTTTCTCTGAGCCCAAACTAGGGACCCAGTTCCTAGTTTCCTCTTCCTTTACCGTTGGGTAAGGTCATAAGAACGGACCTCTTAGGGTACCTGTTCTCCTCGGACCGCCCGATGTCAAGTACGCCGTGGTTCAGTCTGGATTGACTCGTGTATGCACGTGCGACCACACATATCCTGTACCTCTCGTCCCTGCTACCCTCCCCTCAGACCCAACATAACATTGGCCGAAGGAGGGGTGTGCCTCCTCGACCCCGAAATAACACTCGTCGCTCCCTATTGTTGGGTAGTTATCAGATCTTTGAGGTAAGACCTTTGTCGTACCTATTACAAAACTGAACGTCGGAGATACAAGTCAAAAAGTGAGTACGTAGACTGTTGAGAATTCTCCGATTAAGACACCTACGATTTTTATAACGCTCGGTCGGAGTCGGGAGTTCAACAAAACTCAGAAGACCGTTTTATTCAGATCAATGACTTCATGACCCGTCTCGTTCTTGTTCTTACGGGAGAACCGACACTACCCAATCACTATCCACAGGGTCTCAGTCCGGGTGGGTGAAAGGAGAGAGGGACTTGACCTCCTCGGCCCTGAGTGGAAGTTCTGAGTCAAGACCCAACAGAAAAGAGGTCCCGACAAATTTACGGCGTAGAGATGAGGATTGGACTCCCTCAAAGCAAGAGTCTCTATTGAGTTTAATCCTACGAAGACGTACAAATGCTATAATCGTGTAGACGACCCTGACGCCCAAGACTCCAGGTGTACCTTCAGACAAAAAAACGGTTCCTTTGAGTACCAACTCGTAAACGTCCGTCGTGACATTCGAACTATTACTGTAGAAAACTAGTCTCCACCACCGACCTCTGGTCGCACCCCATCGAAAGTCACTTTCCGGATTTCGTGGTCCACTACTTACACACTACTCACTGTCGTTGAGTCCTGAGCTACACCTAGGAGGGTGGTTGTCGTTAGTGGGCACGATAGACGACTGAGGTGGTCGGACAGTGTCCCTCGGACCCTGTGACGTGGAACCGAACGTCGGGGAAAGGATTCTCCGGTGTACGTCTGAATTAGGGGAACCTAATTCCCCTGACGATAAGAAACCCGTTTATAAGTGATCCACAATGAACGACACACAATCCACTACATACATACATGCACAATCCACAGTATCAGAAACAAACGTCTTCTTTACACCAATTTTACACCAACTTACCAAAAGTCACCAAAACTAGATCGTTCTTTTTTTTAATTTTTCTCCGTCCGGGTCTCGGACCACAATTACTTAGTGTACTCATGTTCCGTAAACCACATACTGGAGTGGGAGTAGGGTGACTCGGGGAAGATATGAGGAGATGGCGGTCCCGAGACCGGGAGTCAGGGGGCGGGGGATAGGAGGAACTTCCCTGGAAGGTCGAAGACGGACATTGTAAGGTTGTTTATAGGGGGCGACAGGTAGTAACCCGTCAAGAGTAATAGTCAACAAAAAAAGATGACTTTAACTCCAGACGGGGGTATCGGAAAAGAAGGTAAAAGGTTTGAGGACACTACAGGTGCGGACGAAAGGACCCGAAACATCAACTTTGTAACATTATTCCTTCATTCCGAGGGAACCTTAACCTGAAGTCTGAACCAAGGTTTCTCCTCACTTCAGACTAAAAAGAGGACACAACAAGACACTCCTTGTTATTGTTCCTCGGGGAGGTCTAAGATTCCATTGCTGGAGTAACAACTCGGACGCCCGGGGGGAAAGGTCTACAGGAACCGGCCGATTCGGACGGAATTAACTCTCGGACGACACAGAAAGGGACAGACTTCCGTCGGACGTACACCCCAAACCGGAGGCGTCACACTAGTTCTACTCCAACGGTAACCTCAATCTGTTTCGCCAGGACCCACTCCGTATCTCATTAACCTCGTCCGAAGTTTCTGAGACTCGACCGGGAAATTCATAGACATTTTGAAATTATACACCCCACTTCCTCTTATCTGGAAGACCTCTTAAGACCCACCAAGTAAAGACCCTGTCGGTTCTCGTTCCTACGTAAAAACATCTAAAACTACGAACCACACCTTTTTCACAGGAAATACAAAAGATCCCTCAAAGTCTCTTGACAAAACACTAAATGAAGACGGTGAGGGGTTTAATCGAAGACTAGGGAATGCTATGGAAATACCCTTTGGTCTATTGAACCGGTCGACGAGAGAAGAGGGAGTTTTACACATGAACGAAATTATATTTCCGTGTCTCAAAAACGGTGGGTATCAGTGAAGTCAGACTCACTCTAAATGTCTTTTCACGCTTTTCTGAGACTACGACCCTCCCTAATCCCCGTCCTCCTCTTCCCCTGTTGTCTCCTACTCTACCGACCTACCGTAGTGGTTGAGCTACCTGCACTCAGACTCACTTGAAGCCCTCAACCACTTCCTGTCCCTTCGGACCGCACGACGTTAAGTACCCCAACGTTTCTCAGTCTGTGCTGCCTCACTGACTCGACTTGACGTGGAATGTAAAATGGAAAAATTAGTTACTCTAGTATAAATACACTCTAAGAGAGAGACTTCTCAATGCATATCTACAGTAAAAAGTCCGAAGGTAGTTTTACTTCGTCAGACGTGTAAAATACAAAATGGAAGAGCCACGACACTTTAGGCGGTAACCGGATTTACTGGTCAAGGGGAGGTAGTGTAGGGAGGCCCTCTCTCGAGACGTAAGACCGTGTCAAGGGCGTCCTAGCGGTAGGCACTAGTGTATGCAGTATG
The DNA here is from genome assembly GCA_006410555.1 of Capra ibex. Classification (NCBI taxonomy): domain Eukaryota; kingdom Metazoa; phylum Chordata; class Mammalia; order Artiodactyla; family Bovidae; genus Capra; species Capra ibex. The sequence continues at coordinate 44,794,405 of SJYO01034137.1, forward strand.
GAGTAGTCTGTAACGTAAACTTCCTGAGAAGAACTAAGGGCACCGAAAAGTTAAAAGTGCAAGGATACCGAGTGTATCGGAGAAGAACCTCAAGAAGATAAAGTAAATTAGTAAGTTCTCTCAATAGTAAAGGGCAGAGAGTGATGGAAGAGTAGATGGTTTCGTCAAAGAACCCAGAAAACCTTCCGAGGAAAGAGGGATTCCACCTAGTTCCGTCGGTGTCGGTGACGTACCGTGGACCCGTCACACCAAGAGAGTGATGGACCGTAATCCAGTCTAAGGGGCCCATTCTGGTGTCCGGGGACGATCTGACAGGAGCTAAGTCTGTGACCGGGATTCGAGGTCCGAGGGATCTGGAGAGAATGAGGTTGGTCGACCGATATAAGTCCCCAAGAGTGGTGAGGAATCCAACCAATTAAACGACTTTGTTGAGTTGAGTCCTTTAACGAGACGAATGTCAGTGTGAAAATAATATTTCCTACGTACACACGCGTACGATTTAGTGAGGTCAGAACAGACTGAGAAGTACTGGGGTACCTAATATATCGGGAGGTCCGAGGAGAGAGGTACCCTAAGTGGTCCGTTCTCATGACCTCACTCAACGATACGGGAGGAGACCTCCTCGAAGAGATGGACCCTTAACTCGGGTGTAGAGAATTCAGAGGACGTAACCGTCCGCCCAAGAAAATGGTGTTCGTGGTGGACTCTTCGGGTACTATTTCCTATTGGTCGGTTTTCTTCTTTGGGTCTCCCACTCTAGACTCTCCCAGAGTCTAAACGTTGAGGGTATAGGAGTCCTACATAGTGGGAGGACCGAATGACGACACGCAGTGGGTGGTCGAAGGACAGGTCTCGAAAATAACCCTAAAGTACTACATCGGAACTACCTGACTCAAATCAGTATACTGGTTGCTAAGGCAGTAAGGGGGAGTAAAGAGGTCTCCACCACCAGTCTCACTATAACACAACGAATTTCAGGGTCGGTCGGGGTAAGACTTAGATGGATTACCGGGGTACTCTGGAACAACCGTATTCGATGATACACCGGTGGTATTTATTGTCTGTGAGCACACTAGTGAACCCTTTATGATTCCCCAATTTTCAAGGATCCTTGACTCCTGTTTCTAGTTGGTTTACAGAATCAAAAGTCGTTACCCACTCCAAGGTCCTGACCCAAAGTAGGTCACCGGTCGATGGACCTCAACTTTCTGTGTACGTCAGATCCGGGACCCTCCGCTCCTCACTCCGAGGTCCCTTTTTTGACCCCTTGACCATTGTTCAAGTACCAGTCCGTACCTCCGGCGTCACCGACTCTCTCGACCCCGGTCCGACTACGGTCCTACAATCCGCTCCCCCGCGGGTCGGTTGAAATACCTATCGAGGACTAGGACTCCAGAGAACGAAAACGGTGTACCATGGACCAACAAAGTGAAACAAATTTTCGTGGGAAAAATCTACCTGTCCGACTTTGGAGGGGGAACATCTACCATGTAAGGGAGGTAATTCCAAATAAAAAAGTCCTCACGGCAATTCGGACTGGACTAGATCGGTATCCAAGTAAAGGGAAAACTGACCACCGGATCCGAGTCGTTTACCGGTCGACCAGTCACCGCTAACAGGAGATGGTCCGGACATTCGAGATTCACGAATTCGAGGGCAAGGTCTAACGTCGACAGTCTCCCGAGAGTAGGTCAGGGGTGAAAGGTCTCACGACAGCCCTAAAGTCTTCCACATACTGCGAGTCGCATTACGAATTGTGTCTTCCCAGGGGACCTTTACAGGGAACGTTTAATCACCGACAGGAACGTAACGGCGAGAAGACACCAAACTACAAATAACAATAAGGACCAGGGGACAGACAGTGGATTCTACTTCGTAACAGATATTTTACGAGTTTATGGGTCGGTTCCTATGTTCTTGGTTCTGAAATTTTGACTTGTTTTCAGTGTAACCCAGGTGTCCAACCGAAAGCGCATATGTTCATGTACGATCGGGAACCGTAGAACGGTCGTAGGAATCCTTACAACAACCCAAAAGAACCAGGTCAATCTCCTCGACCCCGTACAGTAGTATCGGGGTCACTCGGGTCAGACACCGAACCCCCGTCCCCTCCCGGTCCAGGACAAAACTGGTGGGGGCGATGTGTGTGTGTGTGGTGTAGAGACGGGGGTTCACACGGTGGGTACGAGAAAACTTCGGATTTTTGTTTACTAAGGTAAAGAAAGAAAAAAGACAAATGGACAAACCGACACGACCCAGAATAACGACGTACGTCCCAGAAAATCAACGACGTATGTCTTAGAAATCACGACGTACACCCTAGATCAGGGACTGGTCCCTAGTTTGTGTCCGGGGGACGTACTCCTCACGTTTTAGAATCGGGGACCTGGTAGTCCCTTCAGGGTTCTACCGAGGTAAATAAAGATTTACTCAGAGGTCTCCTCTTTGAACGTGGTTACCGGATACTTCAAATATGAATATTTTTATGGAGGTTTTTATTTTTACTCAGAGAAAGTCATGGAATTTGGGTGGAAGATCTCCTTTCGTCTCGTTTACCGAACGTTCCTCGTGTCTCGGACCGACCTCTCTACCCCGACTCCAATCAACCGCCTCTCTGTCGTCTTCCCCCGTCCCCAACACACGGTCCGTGACATGGTCTGAGAAGGGTATGTCGCGAGGTGAGGAGAAGAGCCGCGTATACGGAAGAGTGGGAAGTTGGAAACATGTCCGACACGGGAGACGGACCTTCGGAGGAGGGAAGGGGGGAAGAGGAGTGGACCACTCTCTGACTTAAGAAGGAGGTCCCGGATCTGTGCAGACTCTTCAGAAGAGACTACGGTTCCGACCCAATCCTCGGGAAGAATCCACGACAGGGTGAGTCGATAACGATATTTGTTCGGTGGGACTTTACTTCACTGAATTTTCTGACGATAAAAACATAATAGAGGCCGTCTACACGTGACCCGGGGTACTCCGTCAGAAGTGGGTCAGGGAGGACGCCGACATCGGTATACCGGCGACCCCGACCTTCCTGGATTCCGAGTCAGTGAGGGTTCAGACCGAGGGCTCGCCTTTAGTGGGTCTGAAACCCCCAGACCTTGTGGGGAACGATGAAGATGCACCAGAGCGGTACGTCAGACGGTCCGTATGTCGGAGTTCTATCGGTCGGAAGAGTGTATCTCCGACTTCTGAAGTTTTCGTATGTAGGAGTCTCTCTCGGTCCGTCTTCGACATAGTAAAAGGTAATGGTCTTTAGTCCGTCGTAGTGAACAGTGGGTCAAGAAATGAAACTCCGGTAACGGAAGACTACTGAGAAACCGAGGACTCAAAGTAGAGTCCCGACATCCTTACATCTCCTTCCAACTACTCGTATGTTGGTATGGACCTCCCGAAGACCCTCCTCCACCATAACTCCAACCGGGAACTTTTTTCCCGATCCCAAATCTACCTCCCCTCCACCCTCCTCCGTTTGTCTCGGTCAGGGACGTCCGTCTCGTACTCTCCCACCTCGACACTCCTTTGGTCGGTCCACCGTCGGTCTTGAGATACGGTCCCTCTACCTTAAACAGACGTTCCCTCAACGGAGGGTTGGGGTACCTCCCGGACTCTTTATCTCTTCCACCTGTGACCAGACCCCTTCTCAGTTTCCTTGTTTCATTAGAAACAAGGAGTTCCAATAAACAGTACTAATGGAAGATTTCATTAAAGTCATCATTACAGTTATCAAGTGCAAATACAGGATCGTGGTAACGGAACTTTTACAACAATAACAAGTCAGCGATTCAGCACAAGTTGAAACACTGGGGTCCGACGAGACAGGTACCCTAAGAGGTCCGTTCTCATGATCTCACCCAACGGTAAAGGAAGAGGTCTCCTAGAAGGACTGGGTCCCTAGCTTGGATGTAGAACTTGGACATAACCGTCCACCTAAGAAATGGTGACTCGGTGGACCCTTCGGGGTGGAACTCTTATTGGTAGGTATTAATTATGTAAAGTGTAGAGTAGTCTACAACTAAACTTTCCTGAGAAGAACCAAGGGTACTGAAAAGTTACGGTGTCCGACTCGGTCAAGTACATCGGAGAAGAGAAAATAAATTAGTACGTTTCCTCAATAGAGAATAACCGAAGGAATGAAAGAGTAGATGGTTTCATTTCTACGTCAAAGAACCAGGAAAAGTTCCCAAGTAGAAGGAGGCTCCTCGTAGTCCCGTCGACACTGGTGACACACCTCCGTAGGTCATGGACCACGTTATCTTAAGACTGTGGTCAACGGGTAATAATATTTACTATTCTACGGACGTTGGTATAGTGGAGTAATCTGGAAGTGACGTATCGTACCAATATTAGTAATGGTAAAACGAATCCTTCGGAGTGGGGTCTGGTGAATCGATCAATTGTCACCTCTGTTTTAAGTCGGGGTCATGAAAGAGACTGGAGTCCTGGAATCGAGAGAGGGGGAAGTAGAACGGTAGTGAACTCAAGAAATTCCTCCGACCGTGGTGGTAAGAAAGGCGGAAAGTAAGTGAGTGAGCGGTCGCGGACGAGACCTGACGTATGCACAACAATTTCGAAGAGACTCCTGACAGATCCCCTTGAGTACTCGTGAGGCAGAAACGGACGTCTCACAGACAGGGACCTCTTGAAAGTGGTAAGTAGGAGGTCGGAGTACATTTATATTACACACTGTGTCAAAGTTTGGGGTACATCGAAAGACGTCCAAAGAGAGAGGACAGACATGAATATAAAGGTATTAGGTCAGCACAAATATCTTTACCTTAAGATCACACAGCCCATTGAAACTTATCTTCACACAACCAACATTCGTGTAAAAAATAAATATAGTAAAAAGAAAAGGATAATTTAGACAGTTAAACAAAAAATCCCTGAGACACCGTAAGAAAAAGATGGTGGGATTTGTATCACTATCGAGTCTCCAATTTCGTAGGCGGAGACTACGCCCTCTGGGCCCAAGCTAGGGACCCAACCCTTCTAGGGGACCTCTTCCTTTACCATTGGGTGAGGTCATAAGAACGGATCTCTTAGGGTACCTGTCTCTTCGGACCATCCGATGTCAGGTACCCCAGCGTTTCTCAGCCTGTGCTGACTCGCTGAAGTGAATGGTTTCATATGTTATAGAGAAAATCGTTTGAGAACCCGAAGGGACCACCGAGTCTCCTATTTCGCAGACGGACGTTACGTCCTCTGGGTCCAAGCTAGGGACCCAGCCCTTCTAGGGGACCTCTTCCTTTACCGTTGGGCGAGGTCATAAGAACGGGCCTCTTAGGGTACCTGTCTCCTCGGACCGCCCGATATCAGGTGCGCCAGCGTTTCTCAGCCTGTGCTGACTCGTTGAAGTGAAAGTGAAATTTGTATCATTGTATTTTAATCAGTATTCTGCGACCAACTTTAACGTCCCCAAAAAAGGTAAAACTAAGGTTTTTCTCTAAAAAAAAGATAAACAGGAAGACCAAAAATAAATAGACCGTTTCTTTACATATGTTTATATTCTTTTCCTCTCCTTTTTCATCTCTTATGTAAAAACACAATGTATCACTCTCATATCAAAATATAAGACGAAAAATTCCAATAGAAAAAATTTTTCACTTCGCTATTCTCTAACTCGTGGTAACACAAGACGAATACCTTTGTCGAATGTTAATAGAAGAAGGTTGGGGAGGAAGAGTCCGTGTCGTGTGGGTGCTACGGTAGTGCCTCCGGCGGGTCGAGTACTTTCTCCGACACCTGCTGTAGTACCACTGCGACTTACTTCGACGGTCACTTCACCCCGACCACCCTCCATACCAACTGCGGTAGCGTCTTCGGTACTCGTTCCACCCAGACCCGAGGGGTTGCGGGAGGACGTGAGGAATTGAGGTAAAGGAGGTTCTACAGGGATCTTGAACCAGGGTCTCCAAAAAGAGATTCCTCGACCGTCAGGTCCGACTGTGCTTCATTACTACGCTAAGGGTTCACGACCAGAAGTTTAACCAAGGAAACCTTAGGGACCCTCGTAAAATCTCACATGTAGGAAGCTGAGATAGGGTCGGGATTTGGGAACCTTAGAGACACGCCACCACCTAGGATCATAAAAAAATTAAATTAAATTAGAGACAATGAAATAAATAAAAATTGTACCTAGGATCATAAAATTTTTTAGAGGGGTACCAAGACCGTAGATTGGGCAACGTCTCTGGTGCCTTTACCATTCACATTTTGGGAGTCTCTTGTCGTCTCTACAGTCTCCATAGGAAAGAAGAGGTCGCTGGGAAGTTAACTCAACCCAGTCATCCTTTCCTACTGACCTGTCATGGAGTACGAGAAAGGGGTTCCTTAGGAAGGAATCAGTACGGTCATTGAGTAATCTTACTTGTTGAGAAGTAGTCGTAGATTAACGGTAAAAGACTATCGTATCGGTTCTTGACATCTGAAGTAGACACAAAACCTTACAGGTAACAGTTACCACTTATGTAATTACACCAAAAAGTCCTATTATTCACCAGAAATTAACGATTAAATCTCTTCTAACCAACCACACATAGAGACATTTCTCTACTATCGGACTTTGACAGTAATCCTATTAAGGGTAATTTGTAATACGTCTGTAATAGTTTGATTATTGTAGGGTTCGACCCGACCCTACGACCCTAGAGAGTCTCTGGGGTTCGAACGGAACAGTTTCGTGAGGTCATCAAAGACGATACCCGAAGAGTACGAAGTCGAAACCTATCAAACCGTCTTTTACTTACCTTAAGAGGATAAGGAGTTCCGGGAATCAATTCAGAATCACCCGAACAAACTAAAAATCTTTTAGCCTTGTTGTTTTGAAACTTTAATTCGGGACATAGATGGTTTCTATAATTTATTACGTTGAGTTCCATGTTTAATCTTTCAGTTTACTATTAGAAAAGGAAGTATCCTCCGCGAAAAGAGGCAGTGAGAGTAATATCCCTTCTAAACGTATTTAAGGACCTTCTCCCTTCAGAAAAGACTATCGGAAACTCGGAACGTATAACCCTGTCGAGAAGTTCTTCCTTTCACCGAAAACGTGACAGACTAAAGTCCCCACAATGTCGAGACGAGAGTCGGGTTCTGTGTGCCCTAAGAAAACCTTCATGACCCCTTATCCGGACCACAATGGACTCCCACTATTAATCCTTGACGATTATTGTACTCGCGGGCTCCGATACTTGTCTCCCAAAAAAGGGGGGAGTCAAGACGTTTCATATATGTCATTCAGGGGATATATACTTACTTTGAAGTTCAACGTTTGTACGTAGACCAAGGTCGTTCCTTGGTCTTGGACATGGTAGTTGCAGTCCGTGCTCACTTTGACGTCGAACGGGAGGTAGAGAATGACGACTGCTAGGAAGTCGAGATGGTAGAGGATGGAGGAGAGAGAGGAGGTCATCATTGAGAAGAACGGACAAGTGAGTTACGGGCGGGACCATACGGTCGACAACATTTCACGATGACATAAAAAGATCCACGACATGACATTCTAAAATTTACAAATAAAAAACAAACATACATAATAAACACATTTTTCATAATATTTGGATCATGTCACGTGTCACGATATATCAACTAACACAATCAACCAATGGTTCCGATTGAAACAACCTCAATTTTGTTTGACCTGAATGTTTGTGCGAAAACCTTATCTAAAGGAAGTATACATCCCCTCAATGATACTAACCCTAAAGTGACTACGAGGACTTGAGGATAGATGGGACTGGAATGTAGGGTCCATGGTATATCACAGAGAAAGGAAACGATTCGGATGGGCCCGGACGAGTAGTGACTCTTGAGACATAATTCACTATAGAGTCCAGAAAACTAGTGGATTCGTCGTTGTGTAATATATTTATATATAATATATTTATACAGTAAAAGACTCGAACCCAATAAACCAATTTTGTGACTGTATGGTAATCTTAGTAACAGACTTCAAGGTTTTCCGTCACTCACTGGCTTTTTTAGGTTCACATACGTTTCAATTAAGAGTGAACCCATGTTAAGAACTGTGAAAATCTCGGAGACGAGACCTCCTAGAGAAACTCTGAAAAGAGAGACAAATATTCGTGGTCTTCCAAACCCTTACTTATCCAATGGTACTTCATTATTCGAAAGACCCATTGGAACCCTTTTAATGAGTTCGAAAGATTTGGAACAAAAGAAGGTAAGTCACTCGAATCAGAGTCAGAAACCCTAAAATACCAGTTCAGTGAAAAGGAACAAGCGAAACCACAAACCCCCTATAAAAAAAAAGGAAAACCAGTTCCTTCCATTAATTTTTTTGTTTTGTTTGTTTTGGGAACCATAGATGTAGTCATTATAAGGTATTTTATTTCCTGTACAATTGTGGTTTTTTTTTTTTTTCTTTCCGATATTAAAATCTTACTACCTTTCAAGAAAGTTGATTTGCTTAAAATTTAGGATAAAAAATTTTATTAGTGAAGAAACAAGAATGACGAGAGTAACAGAAGTGTGACCCTTTTCCAAGTAGCACCGTCGGGTACCTGTGACACAAGATTCGACGACAGATCGAGATTGTGGGACCGTACAAACGTCAATATAGTGTAGAGTATACCTCCAAGGGTCGTGTACCGGACTGGGAATGCTCTACGGGTCAATTAAATATGACTCATACACTCAGGTGTGGAGTTAGGAGTAAACTGGTCACTCCGGGGGATAGAGGACTATTTCTTTGTAAAAATTTTTTTAGATAAAACCTCAGACACAACAACCAAATCATCTCTAATGTAGGTCAAATACGTTCGTGAAATATGATCCGATGTCACTGTGTAAGTAAGTTGAGTGTAACATCGTCCCTAGACGAGTGCTATACGTCGAGGGTGACTTCTGAGGTAGATTGGAAAAGGATTAACGAGACACTAGGGATCACACAAGGGTCTGACAGATCGTCTCTCGACGGTCCCTCTAGAAGAGTCTATCTAGTAACGGATGACGTCTAGGGTGGTAAAAGAAGTACTAACGTTTCAAGAAGCAATTTATCCAGGTCGGACTAAGGGTGGGGGAGGTGTCGGGAGAGGGCAAGTGACGAGAGTGAGAAGGACATAGGTAAAGACAAGTGGAACAGAGGAGTGGATCTTATAACAAACCGTCGGTCACCACTGTCAGCACCACCACCACCACCACTCCTACCCAACGGAAGGAGTATTGGTGGTACCTGAACTAGTGGTAGTAGTAGAAGTAATAGTGCGAATAGGAAAGGTGAGGTAAGTACATCTACCCCACAGCAGAGTCAACTAGAAATAATGTCGGAATACTACTCGAAACTTTAAAGGTCACTTTCTAGTCTCCTGGTCAAATTTATGGGTCGAACTCCGGGTAAGTGTTCAGAACCTTGGTCTAAAGTTTAGTTCAGAAGACTCGGTCATTTTAGAGGTCGGGAAGTTCCCCGTCTGGGGGTTGGGTGAAGAGATGGCGAAGGGGAGGTGTGACTAGAGAGTTAAGAACACCGCGATCTCAGTCTATTTGTTCAAGAAGGATACAAAAGTGGAGGAAGAGAAGGGGTTCCATCTAGTCTTCGCTCCCAAGATCCCATATCTGTAGAAACCCGATGTGACAAGATCCTTTCGGGAAACACTACCTCCCAGACACAGGAGGGGGTCGAGAAACAAGAGGTAAGACTGAAAGGACGTACACAGGCTGAGTGTGGGTGGAGGGGCACACGAACTCACGACTAGGGCGAGGAACTCTGAGGAAGGGGTGGAAAACACATACCGTTTGAGGACTGGACCATTCTGAACTAACCTCCTGGTAACGAGGTCTGTCGGGACGGTGAGAGGAGGTTGTTTACCCCTCGGAGAGGAACAGACACACGGGACTCACTGAACACACGTGGAGATAGTGTCTTCAGGGATAGTGTCCTGGACCCCCTAAGACGACTGAGACCTGGTTTTTTGAGACGTCCGGAGAGGTAAAAAAGGTTCAATGACTAAGACTTTTTACTTCGAGTGTAACTTGTTCGGAGACTACTGGGTACCCGAGAAAAGGAGAGGGGACATCGACCTACTTCCATGAGGAGGTCTTGGCTTCCCCTGCAAACAGCTGATAGTCTGCTGCCACCAATTTATGAGGTTTCGATAGCGCCATTGTCGAGTCCTTTACCATTCTCCTTTTGCCCGACGAGGCGGTGACGACCAACGGGAGAATGGGCGACGTGGTGACCTAGAAGCCTAGACCCCAGACACCACCCCTCTCTAGTCAAGAGACATAAAGATCAAGGAGGGTCCGGTGTCGAAACAGGGTCAGACACCAGAAAGACCGACGGACACCAGATCTTCGGGGTCCGGTGACCTGTGTCCGGTGTCACCTGTGAGAAGAGTACCTTTTCGAGGTCTAATTTTACTGACTCTCAACCCGTACTCCTGTCCCCTCGTTTCTTTTCCCTCTTTTACTCCTTTACTCTACCTTCAACGCTCAATGTCTCTTTCTTGTTTTAGGACAAATAGAGTATCCTTTGAACTCTACAAAAATTGTTAATTTCAACGTCACGTTCTCTTCCGTGAACCTCTGTTTTGACTCTAACAGACCACCTTAGTTTAAATTTACAAACCTGTCACGAATATTACTTATCGTGTTATAACTGTCAGAAAAAGTCCGTTTTACTTTGTGACACCAATATACTTTTTAAAAAAGAGGACCGTTGTCTTTCCGTACATTGAAAACCTCCACCGAAAAAACAAAACAAAAAAAAGACTTTACATTACATAAGTCTTAACATAATGTACCTATAAATCGACTTTTACCGTAACTCTAGGTCACTTATGATAGAACTATCCAATTTTTCAACATGTTCCTTTCTTTTCATAACAGGAGTTTCGTAATTATACTCCTGGATCATTCTTTCAAGAATTGAAGACTTCCGAGTCTACAGTGTCCTATTTTAATTCTCTACCGGAGAATCTACGACGGTGGATTCGGACTCAACGTCCCTGGTCTGACCCGGTGGCGTACTAGGGACGGGGTGGTTCGGTCCGCGGAGAGACCTACCAAAACAGTACATCAGTTCACAGGTGATCTCCAACTCGAACCTGGTGTCTCCGAGGGGACCGCCGTCGACAAGTAAGAATCTTTGAGACGCCAACACGGTCCGAGCTACAACAACTTTTCCTGAACCTGACGTCTCCTTCCTTGTCACGGGTAGAGCCGCTGCCCCTCTTCCGACCTCAGCCGGGACTCGACCGGGACGAGTCCTCACGAATCCCCGTGGTACCGAGTTTAGGCCGTCGGGTCGTCGCGACTGAGGAGACTCGTCCCTCGCGTCGCGTCTTCGCCACTTTTATAGAAGTCACCGGAGTCCTCAAAGACCTTCTTTCAAAGAGTCGGGTGGGCAGAACTGGAAGTCACAGGTGTGTGGATTCCTCGGGTCATAACGACGAGGACCCACCCGACCGACCTCGGAACTCCCCACTTCTCGGGACCCCCCACTCTCGGGGGGTTGTGACTGTCAGGGGTCCCAGTAACACGAGGAGTACCGTCCCAGTGCACCTCGTCGAGACCCGTGTCGGAACAAGAGAGTCGTACGTCACACATAAAGGACGTTGGGGTGTGGAGGTGGGCTTTCGGATACTGTAAAGGACCATTTGTACGGAATCTACCCGGGTGCAAGGACAGGTCGAACTCACCAACACATTAGTAAATTGTCGAAAAAAAGTTCAGGAAATTTTAGTTCCTGAAGTTTACGGTGTTTCTCACTCCCTCATAACAGTGGGTCTCACTCTCTTGTCCCCCCTGCCTCCCTCCTCCGGAACCTAGGGTATCCCTGTACCTGTGGACACAGCCACCGTGAAATGTTGACGGGAACGCTCTGGATTCTCCGTAAAAACAGTCTCCGCTTTTTTTTTGATCTTCGTTCGTGCAATCGAGCCATCTCATGTGACTCCACTCAAAAAGACACTTCGCCTTCTTTTGATATCTTATAGAAGTCTCACTTTTTTCCGTCTGGAAAATCCGATGTCATAAGAGGAGTAACTTCCGATGTCATAAGAGGAGTAACTTAAATACTGACTTTGTAGTAATAAGAAGTCTCGTCACAATAATGTTTCGACATAAGACACTCAAGGAAGGTGGTTTTGCAATCTGAATGGGTAGTGGCGTCCGTGCTAAAGGACTACTAGGACAGGAGTACGGGAGCGAGCCACCGTACCGTGGACGAGGACCCAGGTGTCTCTGGTCTGGTCGGACCCTCTCGTATGCTGGCCCCCACGCGGGACGGGTCCCGACCCGAGGGAACACCAAAGAGCCCCCTCGAGGGGACCACTGGGGTGTCCCGTCCCGACCACCTCCGATGGCGAGAGTGGAGGGTCTCTCACCTGGGGAACCGGGCCGGAGGTGTGACGTGTCGGACGTGGGCTCGTACAACGGAACTGGGTCGGTCCTGGGCGACCGGACAGCACACCCGACGTCGTACCCGAAACGAACTTGACCCGAGAGGTCGCAGGTCGGGGGTGTGCGCTCGGTGTTCGAATTTTCACTTACTCTGGGAAACCGAGGGTCACCATAATTGTGCACCAAGAGTACGAAGAGAGACACACAGACACACACAAACACAGAACGAACAAAAGAAAAAGGTCTACTGATTCAGCCAATGATTGGGCCTCCTCGACCCTCCTGACCGAAGTGTTTACTGGTCACTGATACCCGTTGACCGAGAGGTCCCGGTCGACCGTCGTCGGTGCCGCCTTGGTCTCCTCCAGACGGTGGAATTCAGGGACACAAATCTGCGTTTGGGTGTGATCACGGGCGAGGGGGCCGGCCCGTTACCACCCCCACCCTCCCCGCCCGCCAGAGGTATCGAGTCGAGGTGAGGTCTTGTGGGGCGGGGCTATCAAGGGAGAGGAGACGACGGTTGGGGTGTCCAAGTGTGGGTCATCGCGGCGGACACAAGGTCCGAGCGACGCGAAGGAGTCCGACGACCCGTATCTCGACCTCGGTGGACCCCTCCCCAGAACGTCTGTCTTCCTGAGACAACTGTCAAAAGACGGTGCAGAGGACAGGGGGTCGGGTAGGGTTCTCGTTCCTCGTGTACCGGTAAGAGGAGCATGAAGGACACGAACGAATCGTTGGGTGAACTAATAAACACATAAAAGGTTTCCGAGTGTCTTCATAATCTGTTCGGTTCATACCCTAGATGGACGGGGAGGGAACTCTTTTTGGACACATCGGTCGGACGAAAACACTTTGTTTCAGCACGGGTTTACAACCATTGAAAACTTCTTAACCAGGTCTAGGGACAGGAACCTAGGGACACCTGAAGAACAGGAAGGGAGGGACAGAAGGGGTTCGGTGAAAGGAATTACCGGTTGTGTCTGAGTGGAACCTTGTGCGTGTAGACATCCTCCGAATTTCTCCGTTTTCTAACTGAGGTCTCCGGTGAGAGACTCTCCAGGGTATAGAGTATGGAGACTCTTTAGTTTACCAGGTAACTGGTCGTGTGTCCCACCCACCTTGAGACCCCGGGGACTAATGGGCGCTTAGTCACAATTTGTGTACCTTCCCCGGACTGGGTCACGTGCCGGGGGATCTCTTTCTGTCTGGTCGAACGTCATTTCTTATCACCTCACTTAAAGTCCCTGGTCCCTGTTGTTCCATTGCTATAGGTACCCTAAGACTCTACATGGTCCGACAGTTCCGTCTTCCAACACCGACCAGAAGGGAAGAGGAAAGCTACTGTCTGTCACAGGGGTTCAATGACAAAGAGGACCCTCAGTCCAGATTCGTACAGAAGTGGTTCTGAGGGTCACTGTGATGGCTTCACTTCTGGGTCTTGGGTTAGTGAAAGATTGCACAACATTGTTACGTACATTTACCTTCATAGTGTATATATACATGAACGTATGTATATATAGGTCGTACCCTACTGAAATCACAGATTGTCACGGACGCAAAACTCTAAAATCCTACTAACTAACTCAAAAATTTGACGTCGTACTTATTAAGATAAACGGTACTCAGACAGTTCAGTGATAGTCCTTTCTTTTTACCAGTCTCTGGGTGTATTCTAAGGCAACTAAAGAAATATGTCCGGGTAGTAAATTTTTTGTTTTTTTGTCTTGGGGGGGGGGGGCGAAATCATTCTCGTTCACCTGAGTATTAAGTAAAGTACTTGTACGTTAAAACTTAAAGTATTTGTTCGTATTCCCTTGAAGACAATGTCATCCCTTTCGAACCAACCTGTTTTCCTTCTTCACAAACCGAAAAGCTCTCCTAACTTTTGATTTTCTCTGATACTAACACCCCCCTCCAAACCAAACCTAGAGAACAGAGATCCTTAGAAATTTCTACCTTAAAGGTACTAAAAAGAAACCAATCAAAGTCAAGTCAAGTCAAGTTAACGAGTCAGCACAGGCTGAGAAACGCTGGGGTACTTAACGTCGTGAGGTCCGGAGGGACAGGTAGTGGTTGAGGGCCTCAAAGTCACGATCGGATTTGTCGTAACGACTCACTTCTGGAGCACTAGATATCTTGTGTAAGTGTAGACTCAAGAATACTCGATCGTTAGGGTGGGACACATACTTCGTTTGTCAAAAGATTAACGTCGGGTCTGGTGACTTTGTTTTATCCGGTCCTTTTTTTAACGTAACGATTTTCGTTTCGTCGTTCAAGGAAATGTAGGACCGGGACGGAAACGCCGTCGACTGCAAAGGTAATTCCAAAGGGGACAAGTGGCAATGTAGAACTCTACACAAAATGTAAGGTCTGTGTGCTCGTCACACTGGACCTCGCGTCTCCCCGTCTCTCTTATATTTTAATGACCACCGAACGATTTCCTTTTAAGAAACACACGTAAACGGTCTGTCTATAAACCCCCTTTTGACTCTTCCGATCCTCTAGGGACTTCGTTACATCAAAAAAAGGGGTTCTGACACCTTAATACACATATGGGTTCTCTCGGGGTGTAGTGTCGTACACTTTTATAAATATAGGTCCCGTTCATTCTTCGACCGGGGAAGTGACGCCCGGACGTCAGACGAGACGGCTCAGTCGTAAAGCCCGAAAAGGTCTTACACTGTTACTGTCCTTTTCAGGACCGAGACGGGAGACTTGTAGTTCGACCTCGAAACATAGACAATCAAAAAGGTACCTTTTAAGTTTTGAAAACGATTGTAGTGACGTTATTGAAGAGGTCTTTTCAATTTTGGGAGACCGTCGAACCGTAAAATACTACATGAAGGAGAAAAATTTCCCTGAAGGGAAATTTTTCGAGTCTACAATTTCTTAGACGGACGTTACGTCCTCTGGGTCCCCTTCTAAGAGACCTCTTCCCTTACCGTTAGGTCATAAGAACGGACCTCTTAGGGTGCCTGTCTCCTCGGACCGCCCGACGTCAGGTACTCCAACGTTTCTCTGTGTTGACTCGTTGATTGTGATGTGACGATGATGTGAAGGAGCAAAATTTTTTTCTTCCTTTTTCTATATAGGGCACTCGGTGACCGAAGATTTACATTTATGACCCCTTTCCAAATCACTACCACGGCACAGACTCTCGTGCAACGACATTGGTGAGTATTGTGACCCACAGAATTTTCGACCGTCCTTGTAAACAGTTCTCGGGCACCACTCTTGGTGTCGGGAGAGGGGGTCTACCCTACCCGCAGGTGAGATCTACAGGGATTTTGAAAGGTGAGGTTCCGTGTGAAAGACATCCACCCTTTCGTCACGGGACGTGTGCGACCAAAAGGGACGGTACAAAAGACAGAGTCCTCTTTGACATCAAACAGTCTATTGTAGGTAATGACGGAAAGGTTGAAGGTGTTCGAGAGGGTCCGTTTAATATGAACTGGACCAAAGGCTACATTAACTAGAACTTCGGACTCTTTTTAGACATGCAAAACAAATCAAACTCCGTCATTTTCTACTACCTAGTCACAAAGAATCCGAGGGAGGTTAACTTTACTCTCGGTCTTGAAGTACTTTCGGTCCGAAGATTAAAGGGCGTTCCGTGTTTTGGTCCTCTGTCAGAAGAGGTAAAATGAAAATAAACCCGTCCTACCCCCTTAACTCCCAAAAAGAACTCCAAATTCATAACGAACTGAGTTCAACGGTTAAAGTTTGAGGTTCAAAATACAGAATCTCGTTGTAAGGAAATATTATTTGTGACCGCCACTCAACCTAGTGACACCC
Source organism: Capra ibex (assembly GCA_006410555.1). Taxonomy (NCBI): domain Eukaryota; kingdom Metazoa; phylum Chordata; class Mammalia; order Artiodactyla; family Bovidae; genus Capra; species Capra ibex. The sequence goes on from SJYO01034137.1 coordinate 44,810,557, forward strand.
CCACCTTCCACCTTCCCCAATCACGACAAACGACTCTTCAAATCACAACGAAACTCTTCGAATCGTAAACATTTCGGGAATAGACGTTGTCGGAAAGTTTTACACAAGGGAAGATCCTACAAGGAGGTCGTCATATTTTGTAGGGCACTTTGACGTCATGGTAACTCACACAACTAAGACCACAGGAAGTGATTGGGTACACTAGTACCTCTGTCTATCCTTATACGCTTGGTAAATAGGTTAGGTATGCCGTGTCTAGGACACTACCCGAGACCGGGTAGAAGGGACTTGACGTCACACATTCCGCTCTTAGTAAACGGGAAGGGTAAAGTATCTATTCGTTTGGTTCCTCTGAGTCCCTTGTGACTCTTTACGGGTCCTGGTGTGTCGACGTTGTCAAGCACAATTTGGGTGGGAGGAAAATTTTAAACTGAATGAATACTGACGTGACCCAGAAGTAACGACGTGTGTCCGAAAGAGATTAACGTCACTCCCCGGTGAGACATCCACGTTACTCGTCGGAAGAGTAAAGAGACGGAAGAGAACAACTTTTATTCCCGAGGTCCACGTGCCCGAATCAACGGGCCGTTGTACACCTTAGAAGGGTCTCGTCCCTAACTTGGACACAGGAGCTGTAACCGTCCCTCTAAGAATTGGTGACTTGGTGGTCCCTTCAGGCTTCGGGGCAAAAATTTATTGAAAAACCTGATTCACTTACAAAGTTCATATTATTCTTCCATTGTTCAATGACACATCTATCTTTTCAGTCCTAAGCTTGGGTCCAAATAACCCTTAGTGTCAAACACGAGAAACGGGACGTGGTTCGATATCTTCTATCAGTACACTAGATCGTGTCTGGGTCTGAGGTCCTGGTTCGGGTCCCAACTGATTCCTGAGGTTTCGAAAAGACAACAACTTAAGTAAACCAGAGTAGGGAAACGAAAGACCACGACCTGAAGGAACCCGAAGGATTGACTTTAAAGGGTGACCACTGGTGACGGTCGAGGTATCGACATAAATCTCCTAACGAACGATGTTTGTACTTCAGTAGAGGTCCTTCCTCCGACTTGCGGTTCTGCGACCCCCACAAAGATATCGTGTCGGAAGACTCCCCCGATTCTCTTGTACTCACGCAGCACCACCACCTCCAACTCCCCCACAGAAGGGTGGTAAATAGTACAGCCGGGCATCTAAAGTCCAAACCTTACCGAGTCCTCACCCACGGCGGAGGAAGGGTGGGGGTACACTGACCCCTCACTAAAGCCACCGGACACCAACAGGGTCCCGGGACAGTAAGACGTTTGTCTTTCGGGTCCGAGCCGAGATACGTCCCTCGTCCTCCCCACGGACCTCTTCCGAGAAGACCTTTGGTCCAGAAAAGACCGTACCATCGGAGTATGGTGTAAGAGATCTTTGGGGTACGTCAACCACGAGACCTTAAGACGTGTACAAACTGAGCTCAAAGGGAAAAATTTGTATGTGACGGGGGGGG